>BQKN01061776.1:57559-86642 GCA_022839385.1 Asparagus kiusianus
TAGATTTTGTTAGACATTTGAGGACTATATTTTAGATGTTGTAAAGGCGGTGTGCCTTATTTCCTTTACTCAGACCTTCTGTAGTTGAATCTTATAAGAACTCCAGTTTATCTATTCAGACATTGACTATGTATTTCTATTTCTTGGATGATGAGATATTAATGTGGTCACTGTCATTTCCTCAGTTATTTCTTGTATTATCTTCTACTTGCTTTTGTACCTACACCTGTTGTTGATTCTACTAGATAGATGTTACTTGTGATGGTGAAACATGTTATTACACGGTGTGGTGCAAGGCAGGTTTGACATTCTTGGTTTCACCTTGGACTGCAGCCTTGTGTGAACCCAGGGGCATCACAGTTGGTATCAGAGCTCTAGTTCCAGTATCCTTAGGATCATCCTGTGTCGAGTCGTGGAGCTAGGATAGAGTTTCTTAGGATTCATGTATAGAGTCCGTAAGGAGTTCCTAGTATGAGTGAGGGTGATATATGCGTATATCTCAAAATTTAGAGAGTTTTTTTTATATGATAACTATTTTGTGTAAATTCAAAGTATTTGTGTGAATACTATATGTTGTGAAAATTTTAATGTGATACGTTATTTATAAAGGTCTATTTTGACTCATAAACTCTAATTTTCTAATGATCAAAGAGATGGCAGGTCGTGGTAGACCTCGTACTCGGAGAGCTGGACAGGCAGAGTCACAGCAGGCTCCACCTGAGAGCAGCAGCCAACTCAGACCGACCCACAACAGGCACCACCCGAGCCGCATGCTTCTCAGTACTTGGTGGATATCATGGCTCCTCTTATTGCCAAGATGACAGCCATTGAGGAGTTGGTGACGACTCATATAGCACCACGGACACCACCATCACCGGTAGCTTAGCAGCAGGGGATACCTGTCGTTCCTGTCAGAGAGAGATCCCCAGATATAACGCCTGCAGCCATTCCTCTAGTGGTCCCAGATAGAACCACAGAGCAGGAGGTTTGGCTCCGTATGGTGGAGAGGTACCAGAAGATGAGGGCACCAGAGTTCCAGGGGTCACCAGACCCTCTTGCAGCCCATAAGTGGAAGGAAGATGTGGGCAATATACTTAACATACTCAGTGTGGATTCAGTTCAGAAACAGAGGTTATCATCCTACAGTTTGAAGGGGGATGCCGGGAGTTGGTACCGACTCTAGTTTACTCCAGAGCAGAGGATGACCCTCACATGGGAGGATTTCATATACTTCTTTGATGGGCAGTATATTTCTTCTACAACACGGACTGGGAAGGAGCTTGAGTTGTCCCGGTTAATTCAGGGGAACATGACAGTGGCAGAGTTTGAGAGAAGATTCATGGAGTTACTACATTTCACGGGTATGTGGCAGACAGGAGAGCGTCAGGTTCAGATGTTTTTAGCAGGGCTTCGCCCTAATCTCCGCTGGTATCTCGTCTCGAGGAGGTTCTATTCAGTTAGCGAGGTGGCTGAGGTCACCACTTTACAGGAGATTGAGACTACTATGTTCCAGAAGGATAAGGAAGGGAAGGCCAAAGCAGGACAGAGCGGGGACAAGGGCAAGAACAAGAGATCTTTTTCTGGACATCAGCAGTAGCATCAGGGCCCTTATAAAAAGGGACCCAAACAGGATCAGAGAGCGCATCAGCAGCTCAAGTTCTAGGGATCTTGTTTTAACTATCACAAGGTCAGGCATAAGGCATCAGAGTGTCGTAGCGTACCAGCAGGAGCCCAGCAGGGCAAAGGTCAGAACCAGCAGCAGCAGCGATAGCAGGGCAGGACCAACAGAACAGGCTTGAGGCACCGCCAGTAGTATAGAGGACTGAGGGGCAGGTTCGAGCAGTTCAGGAGGTTCCTCAGGGGCAGATTATCCCATATTCTCCATTTCTAGCAGCAGAGCAGTCTTCAGCCACATGCAGGCTATATGCAGTAGTTCCTCGTGATCATGGAGCTAGCGGAGCCGTAGTGGAGGGTACGTTCTTTGAGAATTCCTTTCCCGCCCGTATTCTTTTTGATTCGGGAGCTTCGTATTCTTTCATCTCGCATGTATTTATGGCTAGACTCCAGCTCGTGGCTCAGTCTCTAGACACCCGTTTATCAGTTTCCCCCTTTAGGTGAGGTATCGCTTCTGGAGAGCGTTTGTAGGAGGTGTACCATCAGTTTAGATGAGTCGGAGTTCATAGTTGATTTGATAGTGTTGCATATGTCTGAGTTCGATGTCATCCTTGGTATGGATTGGTTGTATTCCTACCATATTAGTATTGACTGCTTTGTGAAGACAGTCAAGTTGCGAGTGTCCGACGGGTCCGAGATGATTATAGCCACCTCTTAGGGCAACCGTTTTGCAGATTCATTTCTGGCGTACATCGAGAAAGTGACGCGACGGGATCAGGGTGTTGACTTATTGGAGTCTAGAGTTATCTCAGAGTATCAGGATGTCTTTTAGGACATACCTGGATTACTTCCGGTGAGAGAGGTGGAGTTCTGTATTGAGTTGCAGCCAGGCACAGCCCCGATATCCCACGCGCCCTATCGTATGGCACCAGCTGAGATAAGGGAGCTTCAGACCCAGTTGGATGAGTTGTTAGCTCAGGGTTTTATTCGCCGGAGTCATTCTCTGTGGGGCGCGCCGGTCCTCTTCGTGAAGAAGAAGGACGGTAGTAGGAGATTATGCATAGATTATAGAGAGTTGAATAAGGTCACTATCCGAAATAGGTACCCACTACCTAGGATTGATGACTTGTTTGACCAGTTACAAGGGGCGTAGTTTCTCTCGAAGATTGATCTTCGTTCTGGCTATCATCAGTTGCGGGTTCGGGAGATGGATATTCCCAAGACCGCTTTCCTTACTCGATATGGGTCCTTCGAGTTCTTGGTCATGCCATTTAGGTTGACCAATGCACCCGCGGTATTCATGGACTTGATGAACCGGGTTTTCTATCCCTTCTTAGATCAGTTTGTGATCGTTTTCATTGATGATATACTCATTTACTCGAGGTCAGAGGCAGAACACGAGGAGCATTTACGAGTAGCTTTGAGGACTCTGCAGGAGTATCAGTTGTATGCTAAGTTCAGCAAGTATGAGTTTTGGCTTTCAGAAGTTAGATTTGTTGGTCATGTTATCAGTAGAGAGGGTATAGCAGTGGATCCAGCTAAGGTCGCAGCAGTTCTTGATTGGGAGCCACCGAAGATGGTGACAGAAATTCACAGTTTTTTGGGTTTAGCTGGCTATTACAGGAAGTTCATTTAGGACTTCTCGAAGATTTCAACGCCAATTACACACCTTACGAAGAAGGGTGTACAGTTCATATGGAGCATGGAGTGCCAGAAGGCCTTTGATATTTTGAAGGCTAAGTTGACTACAGCGCCGGTTCTGACTATTCCGAGCAGTGACAAGACATTCGTTGTGTATATAGATGTATCATTAGCAGGCTTCGGAGGCGTATTGATGCAGACTCAGAGGGTAGTAGCATATATCTCACGGTAGTTGAGGGTGCTTGAGCAGAACTATCCCACTCATGACTTGGAGTTGGCAGCAATGGTATTTACACTGAAGTCATGGAGGCACTACTTATATGGTAGTTTGAGTTGTTCACAGACCATCAGAGTATGAAGTACCTCTTTTCTCAGAAGGAACTCAATCAGAGACAGCGGAGGTGGATTGAGTTTATCAAGGACTATGAGTTCGCGATTTAGTATCATCCGGGGAAGGTGAACATTGTAGCAGATGTTTTGAGTAGGAAGCGTCGACATCAGGTTGTGGCTTTGAGGTGCTCATTGCATCGAGATCTTCTCACCCTTAGCCAGTTTGACTTTAGACCTGAGGTTGGTGGTGCTAGAGCATTCTTGGGAGCTATGTCAATGCAGCCATCTTGGAGTGACAGGGTTATCAGAGCTCAGTTGGAAGACTCTTGGATTCAAATCCGTAAGGAGGAGATTTCCAAAGAGCCTAAGGCCGACTGGACCATTGGAGCAGATGGAGGATTGCGGATGAAGGGTAGACTTGTTATACCAACCAGTGCAGAGCTGAAGAGGGAGTTATTTGATGAGGCGCATCGTACTCGGTACACAGTACATCCAGGGACTACCAAGATGTACAAGGACCTGAAAAGACGTTTCTGGTGGAGTGGTATGCGGAGAGAGATTGCAGAGTATGTAGCTAGGTGTTTTACTTGTCAGTAGGTGAAGGCAAAATATCAGAGACTAGTAGGGACACTTCAACCCTTGCCTATTCCAGAGTGGAAGTGGACGGATATTTCTATGGACTTTATAGTAGGGTTGCCGAAGTCGAAGAAGGGGAATGATTCTGTTTGGGTGATAGTGGACCGGTTGACAAAGTCAGCGCATTTTATTCCAGTGAGGACTACTTATACCGCCGAGGCATATGCGAGGATATTTATCCGGGAGATAGTTCGTCTTCATGGAGTTCTAGACACGATTGTATCGGATCAAGGCTCAGTGTTCACTTCACATTTTTAGAGAAGTTTCCATGACTCATTTGGCAGCAGGCTATCTTATAGCAGTGTATTCCAACCACAGACGGATGGTCAGACGGAGAGGGTGAATCAGGTGTTGGAGGACATGGTGCGGGCATGTGTCATTGACTTCCAAGGTAGCTGGGAGGATCATATTCTATTGGTAGAATTCGTTTATAACAACAGTTATCAAGCGACGATCGGTATGGCTCTGTATGAGGCATTGTACGGGAGACCCTGTAGATCATCGATATGTTGGGCAGAGCCAGAGGATAGCTTGATGCTTGGGCCAGAGCTAGTGAGACAGACTGCTGAGAAGGTAGCATTGATCAGGGAGCGGATTTTAGCCGCTCAAAGTTGGCAGAAGAGCTATGCAGATAAGAGGCGAAGACCCTTGGAGTTTCAGGTTGGAGACTCAGTTATGTTGAAGGTATCGCCTATGAAAGGCGTGCAGCGATTCGGGCGACGGGGGAAGCTTGCGCCGAGATATATTGGATCATTTCAGATTTTAGAGCGTATTGAAGTTGTGTCATACAGACTAGATCTTCCAGCATCGATGTCTAGTATACACAATGTATTTCATGTTTCTATGTTCAAGAAACACTTGCATGATGAGGAGCAGCAGCGAGTATTGGATGCACCAGAGATTGAGCTTTAGGAGGATTTGACTATTATTGAGATTCCAGTTTGTATACTTGCCAGGGAGGACAAGAGACTTAGAAACAAGGTAATTCCCTTAGTGAAAGTTTAGTAGAACCGAGGAGGCATTGAAGAGATTTCTTGGGAGCACGAAGAGGACATGCGTCGTGACTACCCACACCTAGTTGAGCAGATAAATTAATTTTTATCATGTTATATATCTTACTTTACGTTTATATCTTTGGTTATATTTACAATTAACGCTAGAATGAGGATATTTTCGCTTAATTCTTAATCTTTTAGAACACATGGTATATTTATGGGGGGTTCCTTGTTTGGATTTTTCGCCCGATATACTAGTTCCACTAGATTAGGATTTGAGCGAGAATATTACCATTTTAGATCGTTAAGTATAAATATCTCTATATGTTATCTAGAAGTTCATATTTTGAGATTCGTATGATTTCCGAATTTCGAGGACGAAATTCTTTTAAAGGGGGAAGAATGTAAAACCCCAAAATTTTTATAATAAATATATGTGAATTATTAATAATAAATAATTCTCTTGTGATAAATAATCATATATATATCAGATGAATGTGATTATCTGTGTTTGAGAACCCATCAAGTGATTCTATGTGAGAGAAATCAAGTGAAACGACCAGCGTATTTATTATCTAGCAGCAGGCAAATTTTTTTCTGCTGCGCGGTCGACCGCACAGTAGTCGGGCACTCAGGAAGTTCTTTCCTGTTGTGCGGTCGACCGCACAACAGACAGTTTGTTTTCTTAGATTTGGGTCTTATTAGGTTTCGGGTCGGGTTGAGGGGTTAGTATATATTCTTACATACCCGAGAGAGCCCCTCTTTGATCTAAAATCAGAAACCCTAGCCCCCTCTTCCCCCTCAAACCCTAAATTTTCGTTTTTGGTGATTTTTGGTGGAGTTTCAAAGGATTTTCAACGGGTTTCGTTGGATTTCAGCAAAGGGGATCACCCTCCTGCAGATCTAGGAGCTTGTTTCTCATCAGAGGCGAGTAACATCTCGCCCAACTTCTCCCCCTTTTATCTTCATGTTTTATTTGAGTTTTAATCTGGATTTATGGAGCCTAAATCGTATTTTATATAGAGATAATAGATTTTTATGGCATATGATATTAGAATCATGTATTTCAGATTTTAAAAGCTCACCAAAGGATTTTTAACTAACGAGATCTAGATCTGAAAATGTTTTAGCATAAGTAAAAAACCTGTTTTTACTGTTCTACACCTATGTTTTTGTTTAAATCATGCATATATATATATATATATATATATATATGGGATCTTGGTGATAAAATTTAAAGGTTTAAATTCGTTGTTTGCTACTATATGACATATTAAAAATGTTAAACTTTGTTAAAAGAGGATGTTTTTCAGGTTTTGAAGCTGACAGAAACCCAGATCTGGGCTTCTGTCTGCCTCGCGGTCGACCGCGGCGGTCGACCGTTGGGCGCGCAGAAGGGCAGAGCACGTCTGCCCTCTGCGAGGTCGACCGTGATGTCTTGGCGGTCGACCGTGATGCCGCGGCGGTCGACCGTGAGGATTTCTGCTGAACAGTGAGGTCCTGCTCCGAGTGCGGTCGACCGAGGCGGTCGACCGCCACACAGTTTTGAGCACAGAATTTTTCTGTGATATTTTATTTGTTGTTTGAGCGGTTGCTTCGATCATCTAGCATTAGTTTTTAGTCTTACTAGTTATCTATGCATGATAGATGACCTGAGGGTAATAGCTTATAATCGCACGCCGAGTCGAGTGTGAAATTTGTATAAGTAGAATCCTTCCAGGTGATATTTGCTCAGTTGCACAGTCCTCGTGTTGGACTATAAACCATAGAAGTCCTCGTGTTGGACTATAATCCAGTTCGGTCCTCGTGTTGGACATTTACCCATTTGTTCCATATATTAGGGGATCACTATATCTAGACTATGTATTGGACTTTTTCTTAACCCTGTAGGTGACATTTCACATGAGTTATAACACGACACTTACGTAGCATATGTCATGATACTTTTGTGGGACATGACATGATACGGTATTTATGTTCTGAGATGAGTTGTATTTCTTTTATTATTGATTCCTGTATTAGAACTCGGATTTAGTGTTTAGGGATTTACAATTTGAGATACAAGGTATATACATGACGGTTTCCTTATTTAGATTATTTCGCTCGATGTACCTATGCTCGTGATGTAAATTTCTAAATACTAAAATCCTTTTTAGTTAAGATTAATGATTTGAGACTTTTTATGTATTAACTGTATTTTCTTATACAATGAGCCCTATTCCCTTGGGGTTGGTTGTGATGTTGCTCGCTAGCGCTTTGACGCTCGTTGTCCCTCCCCATTTCAGGTAACGAGCCAGGAGCCTGGAGAGTCGCAGGTTGATGGCGACACACTTTAGTGTCCAGTTGTCTATTTTTTTAGTTATGTTTTTATTTGGAGCTCCACTTTAGATTTCGTTAGACATTTGAGGACTATATTCTAGATGTTATAAAGGCGGTGTGCCTTATTTCCTTTACTCAGACCTTCTGTATTTGAATCTTGTAAGAACTCTAGTTTATCTTTTCAGATATTGACTATGTATTTTTATTTGTTGGATGATGAGATATTAATGTGGTCACTGTCATTTCCTTAGTTATTTCTTGTATTATCTTCTACTTGCTTTTGTACCTACACCTGTTGTTGATTCTACTAGATAGATGTTAATTGTGATGGTGAAACATGTTATTACACGGTGTGGTGCAAGGAAGGTTTGACATTCTTGGTTTCACCTTAGACTGCAGCCTTGTGTGAACCCAGGGGCGTCATAGTATCATACTTCCCTAATGAAGCCAACTCCGAGCAGTCAGTCGACTTCATCTGTGGCTGCCTTGTGCCTCTCTAGGCGAAATGTCTCTTCTTTTGCCGCACTAGCTTAATGTGTTGGTTGATCAAGAGTTCATGGCTTGCAACTTTTGAGGGAATTCCCAGCATGCCTTTTGGTTCCTAATCAAATACATCGGCATTCTTGCATAAGAATATGATCGTAGCTCATCACTGGGGTTCAATGAGGTTAGACTCGATCTTGACGTCCTTCAAGCCATTCAGGTCGATCAATACTTCTTGAAGTTCTTCCACGGGAGTCGTTCGCTCCCTCTCTAACCTTTCTCTAACTGGAGACAAGTCTTCTTAATTGATAGGGCTCTCTGGCACATCCTTTCCTTTTATCGAGAGTAGGTAACATGATATGGCCTCTCGCTGGTTGCTCTTGATGTTCCTAACTCCCTCAGGGGTCAGGAACTTCACCATCTGGTGGCAAGTTGATGTGACCACCTATAGGCTATTCAGAAAAGTTTTTCCAAGAATAATGTTGTATGCGGACTTGATGTTCATCACCAAAAACCTGATTTGGATAGTGGATTAGTGAGGCTATTCGCCAACCATCAGGGGAAGTGTAATCATCCCTTCTGGTATGAGCGAGTGCCCTGTCAATCTGATGATGGGACCTAGGCAGGGCTACAACTTAGATTTATCAATGCTCATCTGATTGAAGGTTTCAAGGAACATGATATCAATAGAACTCTATGTGTTAACCAAGATCCTCTTGACTCGAAAGCCATTAATCTCAGCTAATATGATGAAAGGGTCATCATGGGGTGTCTCGATGCCTTTTAAATTGGCATTGCTGAAGGAGATGGGTTGCTTTGTCTTTAGCCTTTGTCACACATGTTGACATCCAACGCTCATCTAGCATACTTCTTTCGAGCGTTATTGGACATTCACCCGATTGTCGGACCATTGCTGATGGTGTTGATGGCACCTCTACTACCGGTCTTTACAGACTACTTCTCTGGCTGCTTTTGGATATGAGGCGATCTGGAGTGGGACCTCTTGCTAGATCTTCCTAGAGCAGGGTCTCTCCTGTCCCGCTGAGAGATGAGTTTTCTCAGGTACCCTTTTTGAATCAGGTCCTTAATATCCCTCTGGAGGACTCGGTAGTCATTGGTGTGATGATCGTGATCTCTATGGTGCCGGTAGTACTAGTTTGGATCTCGGTATCGAGGATCCTACTTCATACGAGAAGGACAGGAATTCAAGTACTCCTCCTTTTAGACCTGGTAGAGAGCTTGTGATAAGGTAGTGTTGAGGGAAATGAGGGTTGGCCTCTTGGCTATCTTGTTTCTATGGTTCCTCTTGTCAATGCTGCTAGGCCTAGAGTTGGCTCTAGAGGGATCCTTCACCATCTCTTCCTTGAGAGAGGGTTCGAACCTGCTCATGATGCTTCTGTCATCGTCATTGTTGTTGTTGTTTTTTGCTTCATTAGCTGCCTTTTAATAGGCTCAGGCGTCTTCCACATTCATGTACCCATGAGCCTTGGCCATCAACTGCTCATAACTAGTGACTTGCTTCTTGATGAGCGAGTCTGTAGGCATTCAAAAATTCCAAATTTCAAAATATGAGAAGGATGGTCAGGAAAATGGACATCGTCTCAATCAGAGATGAGGCTTGTCGTTAAGTGAAGATCAACCTCGAGAATGCAGGTCATCGAGCAGTAAAACTCGACAACAAACAGTGAAGCTCGTCATTAGAAACAAGGTTCAACATTCATCTTCGAAGGATGTGGTTCATTAGTGAAGATAAAACTCATCGTTGGATTTGAAGCTCGTCAGTGAAGATGAGGTTCGTCTAAGAGAAAGTCATCAAGGTTGCTATGCAGTTAGACTCAACTATCGAAGATGAAGTTAATTTTTGGGAAGAATGATGGTCCGGTGCAAACTCTTTTGGAAGAATCTGAGAAGGAGAAAAAAGATCCGCAATTCTCATATTTCACACCAGCAACCCAAAAGCTTATGAAGAATATAGGATACGACTTCATTCATAAAGAAGGCTTAAATTTCGGTAAAGGGATCCGGACACTAATCCAATCCGCTTATGTCCCAAAAGGAAAGTCGGAAGATTACTATCATAAAACTCGTAGTGGGTTAGGTTATGAATCCCCGCCATTCATGCTATGTTTTGGAACCAAAGGAGAGTCAGATGATGATTCTTGCACCTCATCTTTTGAATCCATTTGCTGGGAGTCTGACTCTAGTGTAGGAGTTGTGTTCAGCACACTCATGGCTAACATGACCTGAGCGTCTCCAATAGAAAATCAAGAAGATGACTAATTACCTCTGTTTGATCCGCTAAGCCGGTAACTGGGTATATAGTGGGAACACCGCTTCGAACAACACGAGCTTCCTACTGATGACAAGGTGATTCAAGTGAACATGGAAGACGAGATCCACCCAAAACTCATATTCATGAGCGATTGCTTGTCACCTGAAGAGAAAGAAGACCTCATTACTCTAGTACGATAGTATATTGATGTCTTTGCTTAGAACTATGAGGATATTCCTGGGCTTGATCCCCAAGTGGCTATGCATCGATTAAACATCAAAGTAGACGTCAAGCCAGTTAAACAACAACAAAGGCGATTTCAGCCCCAAATCATGGAGGCAATTGAGGCTGAGGTCAAAAAGTTCATCAAGTCAGGATTTATCCGCTAAGAGCAGCATCCTGATTGGGTGACCAACATTATCCCTGTTCTAAAAAAGAACGAGAAGATTCAAGTGTGCGCTGACTTCCGAGACATGAATTCAGCTTGTCCTAAAGATGATTTTCCTTTACCCATCACGGATGTCATTATTGATAATACGTACGGGTTTGAAAGGATGTCTTTTATGGATGGATTTTCAGGATACAACCAAATCAAAATGTATCCTGATGATGAAAAGCACACATCCTTTCGAACGCCTTCAGGAATATACTGTTATACAGTAATGTCCTTTGGGTTGAAGAATGCTGGTGCTACATATCAACGTGCCATGACATCTATTTTCTAAAAACATATACGGAAGACTGTGGAATGTTATGTAGATGACTTGGTCGTTAAAAGTCGTAACAAGGGAAACCATTTACACAGCTTGAAAACGATGTTCGACCTTATGTTGGCACACCAACTGAAGATGAACCCAACTAAGTCATTCTTAGGAATGACGAGCGGTAAATTCCTCAGGTTCGTGGTCATAACTGACAGAATTCGTCTTGACCTAGACAAAGTCAAAGCCATTCGAGAGCTATCACCTCCTAGAAATCTCAAAGAGCTTCGGGGCTTACAAGGGTGATTGACATATATTCGTAGGTTCATTTCTAACATGTTAGGTAAATGCCAACTGTTCTCAAGACTAATGAAGAAAGGGGTATCTTTTGTGTGGGATGAAGCTTGCCAGAAAGCATTCAAGGAGATTAAACAATATCTCCCCAATCCGGTATTGGTTGCACCGAAGTCAGTTAAACCTTTCTTGATATACATCCGAGCTATAGATCATGCATTGGCAGGACTCTTAGCACAAGATGATGAAAACGGCATGAGCAAGCTGTCTACTATCTCAGTAGGACTTTATCGGGTGTTGAACCTTGTTATTCTCTTATTGAAAAGGAATGTTTGGTAATAGGGGTGTCCAAAAAGCCCGCGGTCTGGGCCCGGGTCGGGACAAACTCGCTCGGTCCGGATCCAGGCCCGGCCCAGAGCAATACCGGCTCCGGTCCGACGCCAGGCCGGGCAGCCCGGGCTCGGGCAACAACGGTCATCCTGAGGTGACCGTTGTCGAAAAACCGGGTCGGGCCGGGTTGGCCCGACCAGGCCCCGCACCAATGGTCATAATTTGTGATTGTTGGTGAAATTTGGCTGGGCCGAGCCAGGCCAGCCCGGCTCGGCCCGGTCATTTCTGATCGTTTATGCCGGGCCGGGTTGCACGGCCCAGCCCGGCCAAAACGGTCAAAAAACTGACCTTTTTGGCCGGGCCGGCCCTGCACGGCACGGTCGGGACCGGCCAAACGGCCATATTTGGCCATTTGACCGATTTGCCCCTTAAAACGGTCAAAAAAACAGCTAGAATATGAGGGTTTTTTGGTCATTTGCCTTGGGCTGCCTCTATAAATAGAGGGGGGTTTTACTTCATTTCCTCACAACAAAACTCATCTACTTCTCTCTAATACTCTCTTATACAATCTTATACTCTTTTATACTATCTTATAATCTCTTATATTTTCTAATACTTCCATCAAATGGCTTCTGAATCTGATTATGAAGAGCAAAACCTATCTCCTACCGATCCAGAGATGAGTTCTTCTACAACAACTCCTCCTCCTACCGGTGTTAATCCTAAATCTGGTGGCGACGAATCTACTGCACCAAGAACTCCTAAATGGCTGAGATCCGATGTGTGGAATTTTATTGAGAAGATAGACGTCACCAAGGACGAACACGGTAGGATCATCTCCCAGAAAGCAAAATATGCGTTGTGCGGCCAGGTTTTCCAAGCTCATCATAAGAGCAGCACCAACCATCTTAAACGCCATATAGAAAAACACAACAAAGGCCAGAATCTTCAAGGTGATATCCGACAGTCTATGATTTCCCAATGCTCTTCTTCTGGTACCCTCGGTAGTTGGAATTATGATGCTACCCGAGCTAGGAAAGGCGTAATCATGTTTATTGTTCTTAAAAACCTGCCTTTTAAATTAGTAGAAGATGATGAATTTGAAGTTTTGTTTAGAGATGGTTTTTATCCCGTATTTATAAAATTTTCTCATCAAACCTGTCAACGTGATACTTTAAAATATTATCAGGAGGAACAAGGAAAAATAATTTCTTATTTTAAAATTTTAAACTGTAAATTTTCTTTAACTTCTGATATTTGGATATCTAGAGTACAAACTGGTTATTTATGTATCACAGCACACTGGATTGATGAAAATTGGCAAATGTTTAAAAGAGTTGTTTTTTATTGCAATTGAAGAGTCACACACTGATATTAATATTGCAAATTTAATAATTGAAGAACTTATGAAACTAAAAATTGATCAAAAAATATTTTCTCTTTCATTAGATAATACAAGTAATAACAATGTAGCTGTTGATTTTATTAAAATAACTCTGTCATTACCATGTCATGGTGACCTTTTTCATGTTAGATGTATCTGCCATATTTTAATTTTAATTGTTCAAAGTGTATTTTCTGAAATTAAACCCATGATAGAAAATGTTAGAACAGTTGCTAATATGCATAATGCTTCTGAAATGAGAATTAAAAGATGAAAACAATGTTATAAAAGAAAAAATTATAAGCCTAGACTAATTCTAAAAGATGTTGACCATAGGTGAAATTCCACATATGTAATGTTAAGTGTAGCAATAGAATATAAAGAAATTATAAATGATTTTATAAATTTTTATGCTTCTAGTTCTAGTTCTGGTAGCACTTATGGAATAAGTGAAGATGAATGGACAATTATATATAAATTAAATAAGATGTTACAAGTTTTTTATGATGCTACTATGTTATTATCTGGTTGTTATTATCCAACTATTACTTTAGCTACTTTACAAATTTTAAATATTCCAAATTTTTTTGCCAAATATCGTATAGATGATATTTTTGGAAATATAATTTTTCAAATGGAGAGCATATTTAATAAGTATTTTAGGCATATTCCTTATATTTTTGGTTTGGGGGTTCTTATTAATCCATGTTTGAAGGATATTGGTCTTCGAAGTTTGTTACAGTCATTGTATGGATGATATTTTTGGAAATATAATTGTAGGCATCGAAAATTGCCGATAGATCCCCACTCACAGCTCGGTGTTAACGAGCGATGATGAACGTCACTACCTGGTTCACAAGAGTTTAATTGATGTCGGTGAGCGCCTAAAGTGAATCGACGGACCACGTGAACCAACAGAATCTCAGAATAACGGGGATACGGACTGACCGGAAACCCCGCAACAGCTACACAAGGAGCAAAGCCCTTCATGTAACATTCACCCCACTGATAATCCAACCCTCAGGATCTATAGAGCTCGCCGTCAGAATTCCAACGCATCCGAAATCACTCAAATCCGAGTTCGGACGAAAAGTCAACGGCGGGACAACGGCAGAACAATCTCGGACTAAACCGAAACACCCGGTGGTGTCCCGGCTAGGACGAAACACCCGAGGGGTGTCTTGGCAAAACCAAGACACCCCAGGGGTGTCTCGGCCAGGCCGAGACACCCCAAGGGGTGTCTCAAGTTCCTTTTACGCCGAGACGCTTTTTGAGAGGGTGTCTTGAGGTGGTTTTACGGCAAAATGCTTTTTGGGGGCGTCTCCAAGGTTGTTACACGGCGAAACGCTTTTACGACGAAACGCTTTTACGACGAAACGCTTTTACGACGAAATGCTTTTACGGCGAAACGCTTTTTGGGTAGCCCCTAGGCCTCCTCTTGTGCCTATAAATAGACCCCTTGGGTCTCCATTCTCTGGACCCCTGATTTGGATTACTCTTGGCTTGAAATTGCTCTTGCCTTAGAGTTTTGGAGAGAGCGGCGAAGTCCTGCTGGAGCGAGGAGTCGGAGTATTCAACAGAGCGGCGAAGCCCTGCCGGATCAAGGAGCCTCCTTCTTCATTCACCCTTCTCTTTTCCCTTAGTGTTGCCCCTTAGCGGTGATACTAAGAAGAGCGAATATCTCGATCATCCGAGATAGGAGCTGTTGGTTTCCATATCCCCTCGAGGATAGATGAAACTCTGCCGGATTCTTCCGGAAAGGATCTTGATCAATCGGCGGTCCACGGATATCAACATCCCCGTCACAGGCCAAAGACCCACGCAAGCAAGCACCGATAAACGGGACTTGCGTTTATTTTCGAGAGGGTTGTAATCTTTGTTTTCATTCTGTTTGTAACAGATTTCGATCAATGAAAACAGCAACTTTCGACGAAAACAAGCTGGCGACCACAGTGGGAGCCAACGATCTCGCCGCCGAGATCGTCGTGACGCAACCGGCCTTCAAGATCCGGGTGAATGAAGAGATCGAATACGAGTTCGATCAGAAGAAGTTTGAAGAGTACCTCTCTTTCTCCTCCTCCAGATCTGCCTCCCCGAACCGGCGCAAGAAGACATCCTCTTTCAAGAACGTTCTTGGGACTTCCAGTTCCAAAATCCAAGAGCCCGCTGCTGCCGTTGCCTTTGCACCATGCAATGTCCCCGTAACGTTCAGCGGAGTCAATGTTGTAGATCCGGCTCTCCCTCTCGCCACAAAAGCAATGGATGAAGCCACTCCAGCTCCGTCAAAGAGGGTGCTCCAAAGACGTCGTCAACGCCTCGCTCGACAACTAGCTAAAGCAGCGGAGTCAAAGGATGGGGTGCGCTACGCGGAAGACTTGAAGTCGAGGCAGCGACAACAGCAACAACCACGGCCAGCAACCAACTCCGCCTCCAAAACAGAAACCAACAAATAGGTTTGTGTTAAGAGGAACCGCTCCACGCTCGAGGAGCGAATAAAGAAGCGCCGTGCTTTACTCGCGCATGCCCGAGCCCTGCTGCAAAAGGTGGAGGGAATACAGAAAGAGGAGGTAGCCAAAAAGCCATCCACAAGCAAATGGGTGTTGTTGCCAAAGCCAAAACCAGCGCCTCAAACACAAAAGGGTGGAGTTGCTGCCCGAGTTTTGCTAAAACCAGCACCTTCAACCAAGATGGGTACAGTCATCATCCGAAGTTCATCCAAATCAGAGGTGGTTCCTCCTATTCCGGCGCCTTCAACGGAGCCAGGTAAAAACAGGGACCCTTCAACGTCCAAAGTTTCCTTGAAAGGTCGCCTCGGCCCTCTACCAGAGAATCGAGGAAGAGTACCTATTAAGGAAAGACTGGGGCCATTGAAGGGTCCCCAAATTCCAAATCAGCCCGGGGGTCGTTTCAATCCCCCCAAGAAAGATGACAAAGGGAAATCCCCTATCACCGACCGCGTCGGATTGCGAGTCGAAATACAAGAGCCCGTTCACTTTCTACGCTCACAAAAGCGTAAAATTGAATGGGCCACTCTTAAAAAATCCAACAAGGCATCTCATTCCCAAAGGGAAACACACTCATCTGATGATGAGAGTGTTATATCGGGGAACACATACCAACACTCTGTAGGTTGCTCCAGCTATAAAGCTGATGAGTTGTACTACAGAGCTGGGGGTATGGAAAAGTCCCGAAAAAGATACGTGCAGGATATGGAGTCCCGATGCCCGTGTGCAAGTATCATTAAAGCGGTGCTGTCGGAATGCCGTTGTGACAGTCCCCCAAGAAGAATCTCGGTGTTCGAGAGACTCTCCAAGCCGAGGCATTTCCACAAGAAGAAATTGCTCCGCCGAGAAGACGAATATTCAAGAGTGTCGGTTAACATGACCGGCAGGGGAAATTCAACACAACCCTTCAGCATAGATCAGCTTGCCGAGATATCCCGGTGTATGACACGGTTACGGCCTGGAACCAGCGGCCAGAAGAAGTACCAAAAGGTACCAAAGGGGCTCTCCTTAGAAGAAGAAGAGTCAGATGCTGATTCGGACTCTTGCTCGGCGGTGGCATCCGATAACACGGCTTCGAGTGCAGGCCAACCATACGAATCACTCATGATCAGCGCCGAACAGGTATCAAAGATACTGGAAGAAGCCCTCACCAAACAGAAGGAGAGCTTCAAGTTCGAGATGGATATGGCCATGCAACGGATGAGGGAGATGCACGACCAACAAATCGCGGCGCTGACGGTTCACCAAGGAGAGCCCGGTCGTCGCAATACTCCGAATCCAGAAGAGAATGAACGTGAGGCGGATAATATCAATATCCCTCCTGTCAATACCGACAATGGGGGTGGTCCCGCAGAAGATAATGCGAAAGAAGACCACGTCACCTCTCCTAGAAGCCACTCAAAGGCCGAGACGAGCGATGACAAGAAGATGAAGGACCTGGAGAGCAAAATCAACGCATTGATGAGTGCTCAAGAGGTAAAAAGATCCGGTATACCCTATCCCTACCCGAGGGAGTGGGAATCGATCCCATACCCGGCAAAGTTTAATCTAATTAACTTTACGCCGTTTGATGGGAAGGGTTCCCCTACCCAACACTTAATCTATTTCAAGTCTCATTTAGGAATCATTTCCGGAAATGAGCCCCTCATGGTGCGGTCATTCGTCGGCACTCTTCGCGGAGCTGCCTTCGATTGGTATCGCCGTCTCAAGCCCGGGAGCATCAACGGCTGGGATGACATGGAGGATATGTTCCTAACAAACTTCTTTGATGATGATACCGAAGTTTCAATCGGCACGATGTTCGATGAAAAGCAAAAGAACGGCGAGACGGTTGAAAACTTCGTGAAAAGATTCCGGAACAAAGCAATGAATTGTAGGGATCCGGTCAGCGAGGATTTCATCCTCGAAACCTGCCACAACAACTTGACGCTCGACATCCTCGAAGCTATGGGAATGGCGCAGCCAAAGACCTGGAAAGACCTAAAGGTGCGGGGAGAGCGAGCTGAGCGATTCCTCAAGAGGAAGAAGGCCGAAAGAGGGCAAATCACAAACAACGCTCCGCAACAGAACTTTACCCCCAAGGGTAAAGGGAAGGCGCATGCAAATGCTGTGGTCGCAAATCAAGTATTTGAGGTGCAAGCACAGCCGCAACAACCGTAACAGCAGCAACAGAGGGCGCCTCAACAATCCAGGTGGCAACAACAGCCCCAGAAGCAAAAGGTTGGGGAGCCGAGGTTCCCAAAGGTCTACTCATTCAAAGAGGATGAAATCCCGGGTATTTTTAAATACCTCGTGGAGAACAACAAGATCAAGCTGCCGTCGATTCAGGATCAAGAAGATGCCAAGAGGGTCAACGATCCGAAATACTGCGCATTCCACCGAGCGGTGCACCATCCTACCAAGGTATGCTACGCTCTCAAAGATAAGATTCAGGCCCTAATCGATGTTGGGGTTATCACTATGAAGCAACCCAAAGAGAAGAAGGTGGGTGCAAACACTGTATCCATTAGCTTCGGGTCTGTTCCCTCGAGTTGGTTCCAACACGAGCAGGTGATCAATGCGGCAGTGAAGACGGTGAATGATGATCCTCACCAACAGCGTCAGAAAGGGCTGGTGCCACACATGGCCCCAAATGGCGAGATCTTGTGGGTTCATCCGGACTTGATCGCAGATGAACAGTGGGCCGGGACCTCTTCCACAAAGAACAAGAAAAAGTCGAAGAGGAAGGGCAAATCCTGTTGCGGTGCTTCTACTATTCCGGGAGAAGATGACGAAAGAATTCCAACCTTCCCGCTTTCTGAAGACGAGCAAGAAGCTTTTGCAACCCGAAGTGGGAACGAATATCACTTCAGGTATCCGGATGCTTCCGAGCAGTTGGGTACCAAAACCCCACCTTACAAGACGCTGGCAGAACTGGGGATTGCAGCAATTCCCCCAACGCCAGCAGCTACGGAGAAAATCCCACAGAAGGAGAAAGGGAAAGAGCCTGTACGTCAAGAAGCTCAGAACCCGAGGCAGTCTCGATTCAATCATCCGATTGGGAGAGACAAACCGGGGAATACAAGCTCTCCGCCCCATTTTGATATCATGGCGCAATTGGCCAACATCCCGGCTAGGATAACTCTCTACGAGTTGTTGCGTCTTTCGAAGGATACACGGAAAGCACTACAAAAAGCCTTGAGTGATTCGGAAGCCTTCTTGACTCGAATCAAACCATCTCTTGAAGAACCAGAGTCATCAGCCCAACAATGCAATCTGGCGGCGCATCACTTCCCCTGCATCTCTTTTACCAAAGAAGATATGCAGACGAAGAACTCAAAGCATGATAAGCCCTTGTATTTCACCGGGCATATTGGCTCCAGCGTTGTCAACCGGATCCAAGTCGATCCGGGTTCCGCTGTTAGCATCATGCCATTCCGATTGATGCATCATCTCGGAATCCCGACTAGCAAATTAGCGTCCACTGGCACGACAATTTATGGATTCAACACCAGCGGGTCCAAACCCTTGGGGAAGATTCGAATCAAATGCCAGATTGGGGATTTGAAGTCGGAAGTTACATGCTATGTGATTGACGCGGAAACATCCTATAATTTACTGTTGGGTCGACCTTGGATCCACGGTAACCTTATAGTCCCGTCAACTCTGCATCAATGCCTCAAATATGTGGGCACAAATAATGAAGTCAAGACGGTGGTCGCGGATAAGCAACCGTTCAAGGGATTGGAGAATTATTTCACCGATTCCCTTTTATACGGTGCTGAATCCGATACTGAACCATCGGCCCAAGGAACGGACCGCGGAGATGAAGCTAATACCGAACCGGGGTTTGATTATGATGGCGGTTTTTTTTTAAATGACATTGTACCCATTGTAATCAATCTTGACGATGATGAATCATCGGAAGATAGTTGTAATTGGCAACTTGCCGAAGAACTATCAATAAACGATGATTTAGAGTACTCGACGGGTCTCGATGATGTCACAAACGAACTCTATGCTAACCCTGATTTGTATATGCCTCTTCAATCATTTTGTTTGACGAAGAAGTAGGTACACGACCCTTGCGGAACAACGCTTATCATCCCCGCAGGGATTGGGGGTGGAAAGGAGGTCATCTACGGCAAAGGAAGAGCATCTCCGATACCCGACCACTTCATGGAAGAGGAAGATGACAATGATAAACCGGCCCGTCATCTATCCAGATACGATGCGAAAGCGCGCAACATGATGGAAAGGCACGGGTATGACTTCAAGCTCGGGGAGGGTCTTTTCTTTGGTCGAGGTCCACGGGTTCCACCCCGGATGGCCTATGTACCGAAGGGAAAACCCGATGATTATTATCGCCACAAAAGAGGTCTAGGCTATGTCTCATCAGATGATGAGTGTGGCTGGCAAATCATCGACCAAATTGCTAACAAGACTAGGAAGGGATATTCTTCTGACTCTTCGGGTTGGGATTCCGACGCTAGTCTTGGTGAGGTGTTTAAGAAGCTAATGTCGAACATGACTACAGTTGATCCAGCGACAATAGAAGGAGATGATGAGATGCCAACATGGGAAGACCCGTGGGTTCATCACTTGAACATGCAGTACGGTGATCGGTTCGAGCAGAGAGAACCTCCTACCGAAGACCAAGTAGTCCAGGTGAATATAGGAAGCGAGGAAAATCCGAAGCCAATATTCATTAGTGACAGCCTCCTACCTGAGGAGAAGGAGGAGTTGATTTCTCTTATCCGGGAGTACATCGATGTGTTCGCCTGGAATTATGAAGACATGCCAGGTCTCGATCCAAATGTAGCGGTGCATCGCCTCGACATTAAACCGGATGTCAAACCAGTCAAACAACAACAAAGAAGGTTTCGTCCGCAAATGATGGAAGCAATCGAAGCTGATGTCAAAAAGCTCGTCGATTCGGGATTCATCCGAGAAGAGCAACATCCAGAGTGGCTTGCCAACATTGTCCCGATCCTTAAGAAGAACGGGAAGATCAGGATATGCATCGACTTCAGGGATCTCAATGCAGCCTGTCTAAAAGATGATTTTCCTCTTCCCATCACGGATGTTATCATCGACAACACGTGCGGGTTTGAGAGGATGACCTTTATGGATGGTTTTTCTGGTTACAACCAGATAAAGATGCATCCAGATGATGAGAAGCACACTGCATTTAGAACGCCTCTCGGCGTATTCTGCTACACAGTTATGCCCTTCGGCTTGAAGAATGCAGGTGCTACATATCAGCGAGCCATGTCGAAGATCTTTCAGGAGCATCTCCGAAAGACTGTCGAATGCTATGTGGATGATCTGGTCGTGAAAAGTCGTGATAAGAATGATCACATTAAAGACTTAAAGACCATGTTCGACTTGATGCGGGCCCATCAGTTGAAAATAAACCCTACCAAGTCTTTCCTCGGAATGTCCAGTGGCAAATTCCTGGGGTTCGTGGTCACTACCAAAGGTATTCACATTGATCCGGATAAAGTGAAGGCGATCAATGAATTGCAACCTCCGAGGAACCTCAAAGAGCTCAGAGGACTACAAGGGCGATTGGCTTATATCCGTCGGTTCATCTCGAACCTTTCGGGGAAATGCCAACCGTTCTCCAAGCTCACAAAGAAGGGCGTGTCATTCGTATGGGACGACGCTTGTCAAAAAGCATTCGAGAGTATTAAAGAATATCTCTCGAAACCTCCCGTACTCGTTGCACCGAAATCGGGCAAACCGTTCTTGATCTATGTCAAGGCGATGAGCCACTCATTAAGTGCATTGCTTGCACAAGATGACGATAACGGTCATGAGCAGGCGGTGTATTACTTAAGCCGAACCATGGTGGGCGCGGAATCTTAATATCCCATGATTGAGAGAGAATGTCTCGCCTTAGTGTTCGCCATCCAGAAGATGCGACATTACTTGGTTGGACAGACCATCTATATCATCTCTAAGGTTAACCCGGTCCGAGTGTTCATGACTCAACCGGCTTCCATGAGCTGGCGGTTAGCGAAATGGGCTTTACTCTTGTCCCAATACGATCTGCACTTCAAACAGCAGAAGTCAGTAAAAGGGCAAGCCATCTGCGATCTCCTGGCATCTAATCCAACTACGGACACCGCCGAGATATACGACGACCTACCTGATGAAACCCACGAAGTCAACGTAACTTCGCACCAACAAGTGTGGCGTTTGTACTTCGATGGTGCTTCCCGAGCAGCTAATGTCACAAGTGCTCCTAGATGTTCTAAGGTCTCCTCCGGAGTTGGAGTTGTCTTAGTTTCCCCAGGAAATCATGTGATGCCTCGAGCCTACTCATTAACTGAGTCGTGCTCGAATAACGTAGCAGAGTATAACGCACTGATTATAGGACTCAATTTCGCCAAGGAGCTGGGGGTTGAGTATCTCGAAGCCTTCGGTGATTCTCAACTGATAGTCAAACAAGTTCAAGGGGAGTATGAAGTCCGAAGTCAGGATTTGCTACCATACCACAAGATGGCAGTGGAGCTAGCAGAATCATTTGAAGGATTCTTCATCGAGCACGTGCCGCGGTTGCAGAACACCTACGCAGATGCGTTAGCAGCTTTAGCCGTATCCTTGGCACAGCCTCCCGGGACGGAACAATTTGTTACGGTAAGAACTCACCAACTCTTAGTGCCGCTTCACGATGAAGACGACAAAGAAGAAGAGGTTCAGGAGGTGCACACAACTCAGGCTGAATTCGAACCCCGAGATTGGCGCTTCCCCATCATCGACTACGTCTTGCATGGAATCTTGCCAGAAGATATAAAGGAGAGAGAGAGTCAATCAGACGAAGAGCTCCAAGATTCTACTACAACACGGAGAATCGAACACTATACCGCAGGGGCTACGATGGGCTGCTAGCACGTTGCTTATCGACCAAAGAAGCTGAAGAAGTGCTTAGGGAGGCGCATGAAGGATCGTGCGGCGCACACCAACCTGGCCCCAAGCTTTATGATCGCATCAGAAAAATGGGGTATTTTTGGCCTTTCATGATGAGTGATGCAATCACATACGCCCGGAAGTGTCACGCATGTCAAGTACACGCGAATTATATGCACCAACCTCCGGAGCATCTACATCCTTCGGTAACGTCATGGCCATTTGAGACTTGGGGAATGGACATTGTTGGTCCTATAAACCCCCCGTCCGTCAAAGGTGACCGGTTCATCCTGGCAATTACCGACTACTTCTCCAAATGGGCCGAAGCAGTTCCACTCAGAGAAGTCAAGACGAGCAACGTCGTTGCATTCATCAAGCACCATGTCATCTACCGGCATGGTGTTCCAAGACGAATCATACATGACAACGGTCCTCAATTTATCAGCAACGCCTTCATAAGGTTCTGCGAAAAGTTCAAAATTCAGGACATCTCGTCAACAGCTTATAATCCCACAGCAAATAGTTTAGCTGAAGCCTTCAACAAGACTATCATAAAGCTCTTGTCAAAGCTTGTGAAAAATAACAAGCGAGATTGGGATGATAAGCTCGGTGCAGCTCTATGGGCCTATCGTACCACGGTGCGTACACCAACCGGCGCAACCCCGTATTCATTGGTATACGGATGTGAGGCCGTTCTCCCTTTGGAAATCCAAATTCCGTCTCTTCGGATCGCTCTCGCAACTCAGATGACAACCGAAGAACAACATCAAAAGCGCCTCGAAGAACTCGAGATGCTCGATGAAAAGCGTCTGGAAGCTCAACAGCATATTGAGTTTTACCAAGCCAGAATTTCTCGAGCCTTCGACAAAAAAGTTCGACAAAGGAGTTTTAAGGAAGGGGATTTAGTCTTGACTGAGAGGCATCCTATGGTCCTTAACTCCAAGAAGAAAGGCAAATTTGAACCCAAATGGGAAGGACCGTTCGTAGTGGAAACAGTCTACTCGAACGGCGCCTATCGCCTAGTCACCAAAGATGGTGACCGGCTCATGATGCCAATAAATGGCAAATTTCTGAAAAGATACTATCCTTAGTATCTTCAGAGAAAGAATCGAGGTACCGGGAAGTTCCCGGAAGAATACCACACCGGGGTATTCTTAGGGATAACCCGGTCACTGATGAATAAGAAATCAATGTTCGAATTCTGAATGTTCTTGTTTGTCAGAATCTAACTCTCTCAAGCACTCTTTTGCTGAGATGAGATCTAATCATTCGATGGATTGATCTTCCCTCACAAAGCTTTCAGTGGTGTTTGACTACTCATAGTCTCCACCACACAATTCCCACTTGGTCAAACCTTACTATAGTTAGGACCAAAGCCAAATTCTCCTCTCGATTCGTCCAATGAACGAGAGGTCCACAAATCGAGCGATCAAACCCTTTTACGGTTAGGATCGTCTCAAACTTCCCACTTGGTCAAACCTTACTACAGTTAGGACCACAGCCAAATTCCCCTCTCGATTCGTCCAAAGAACGAGAGGTCCAATTTCAAATCGAGTAACCAAACCTTACGACAGTTGGGGTTATCCGAGTCTTTTCGATTCTCGGAGTGGAGATCCCACTCCTAGTTTCACCTGTCGGATTCTGGGGGTGGAGATCCCACCCCGAGTTTCCTTTCCTGCTGAAGATAGAATATAAAATTCTTCCTCTTCAGGTTCAAATGACCAAACCTTACGACAGTTAGGGTCGTTTGAACTTTTCGATTCTCGGAGTGGAGATCCCACTCCTAGTTTCACCTTTCGGATTCTGGGGGTGGAGATCCCACCCCGAGTTTCCTTTTCCACTGAAGATAGAATATAAAATTCTTCCTCTTCAGCAATGGGAGATAGAATATAGAATTCTTCCTCTCCTATTGAGCCTCATGTCCCATTGAAGATAGAATATAAAATTCTTCCTCTTCAATGCTGGGAGATAGAATATAAAATTCTTCCTCTCCCATTTTCCCCGGTCTTTGCTTTTAGAAAGGACAGGGATGAAGTCAACACCTAACACGCGTTGCCGGGTAGTCTATTCCCGTAAGAAAGACGAAGCCTACGTATTCAAAATCGTAGCACTTTCCCCTGTCTTTGCTTTTAGAAAAGACAGAGATGGAGTCAACGCCTAACACGCGTTGCAGGGTAGTCTTTCCCGTGAGAAAGACGAAGCCTATGTATTCAAAAGCATAGCACATTTCCCCCGTCTTTGCTTTTAGAAAAGACAGGGATGAAGTCAACGCTTAACACACGTTGCCGGGTAGTCTATTCCCGTAAGAAAGACGAAGCCTATGTATTCAACATCATAGCACTAAGTCTAAGAGAAGCAATTTTCTTAGCACAACGTTACATGCGGAACGGATTTAGACAATCCGCATGCTAGCCCGATTCAAACGGTAATCGGTAAAGGCGTGTCAAACCCGTTGAGGGCTGGGGGTTTGCCAAAAACCCCAAAGTCTATACCTAACACGTATAGCCGGTTTAAAATCTTTCGCCGATTGAAAAAAAGTTACCAGGGTCTAAACCTGGGGAATTTCATCCCGAAGCCTAAGGAGGGATAAGTCTATAAATACGTATAGCCGGTTTAAAATCTTTCACCGATAGAAAAAAGTTACCAGGGTCTAAACCTGGGGAATTTTATCCCGAAGCCTAAGAAGGGATAAGTCATCGCCTAACACGCGGTGCAAGGTGCCCTTTTCCCTATAAATGATGGAGTTTACAAATTCAAAGTCATAGCGTTAAGGGCTGGGGGTGTACCAAAACATCCTGTGAAAAGAAGCAAATACGGAGTCTCTAATAATAGATCAAGACAAAAGCATACAACAACAAGTTCGTCAACCCGAAGGCAACTGACGGCTAAGAATATGAGACTCTAAACCGGAGAGCCTGTCCATGTAGCCCTGCTCGAACTCTGCCTGCAGGCTAGCTCGGACAGAGTCTTCGGAACCGCTTAGAACCTCCGCGGCGTCACTTTGCAGCTTCATCAATCCTTCCTGTGTCGATCCCAGCTTATCAAGCGTCCACTCACGAGAACGCTCTAATGCAGCTATGTCCTCGGCGATAAGAGCAGCAGACTCCTCGGCACGCCTCAAAGCATCCTTCAACTTAGCTATCTCTTCATGGCTGGAATCCAAGGAGCTAAGTAATTCGACTTTACCGGCATCCTTCCTCGCTAGTGAAGCCATCAGCTGAGCTACAGAATGCTCACGTGATCGAAGCTCGCTGCCAATGGAAGATCTCAGGTCACGCCACTGCATCAGCCTATCCTCCACCTGGGAGGATATAAAAGAGGAAGCTCCACCAGCCTTCAGCCCCCTCAGCTCACGGATCTCTGATTTCAGAACAGCAAACTCAGCAATGAAGGAATCGGCCAATTCGGGATGTCCCTCTTCTCTCATCATCATCATGTGACGAGAAAAGGAACGCCTGAACTGGTCGAAACAGCATTCTTTGTGAAGGAGCTTCTCGATCATGCCGTTATAAAAAGCGGTGAAGAGGCCAAGGTCCATACGGAAAACGTATCTGTCTTGATCGGTATCGGCCAAAAGGATGCGAACACGCTTATACAGAGAAGAGCGAGATCCTGCAAGAAGTGATATAGAAAGTTAAGGGACTATACAAGACAATCAGAAAACCCGAAGGAGAAATTCGAGGTATACCTATACCGGCAGAAGTCCCTTCGGGTTGAGACCCGACAGAATCCGAAGTAACGACAGGAGTGGTCATGGGGGGTGTATCAACCCTCGTGGGCAAATCAGTCGTACTACTCGGTGGAGGTGGGAAAACGCCCGAAGCTGTAGTAACATCAGGCACATCGCTTGGTCCTATAGTTACACTTCTTTATTAGCCGAAATGGAAGTTTAGGCAAGTAAAGAAAAGTGGGAACGGATATGTACCTGCGAATGAATCATTCCCAAAGAGTGGTCTCGCAGTTCCCCCAGAAGTCTGTTCGGCCAACATATCGGCTAACAGTCCGGAGTCAGGTTTTGTGAAAACTGGTGCAGGGACATATTCCTGCTCTTCAAAATTTGCATCATGGAAGACTCCGTCCCCAACTGGCTTTTCCGTCCCAGCACCCGCAGCAGGGACGGAAGAATATGGACCGGTGGACTCGGCACCATCTGCTGACTCAAGGTCAATATTTAAGTCAATGCCCAAGGAGCCATCACGAAGAGCGTTGCACATTTCTTGCATGAAGCAATCCATGTGGTCGGATCCAGGGAATACCAGATCCGGTGGGAGCTCACCCTCTTCAAA
Source organism: Asparagus kiusianus (assembly GCA_022839385.1). NCBI lineage: Eukaryota > Viridiplantae > Streptophyta > Magnoliopsida > Asparagales > Asparagaceae > Asparagus > Asparagus kiusianus. The sequence continues at coordinate 84,243 of BQKN01061776.1, forward strand.
GATCCCTGGGACATAAAACGTGACCATGAATCCCAAAGGTAAATCACCCAGAGCAGCAAAAATATGTTCGAAAGATGTTACCTTCCTCACCATCGGCGACGTCACCTAAGTTCGCTCCACAAGAACGCTGGCCGACGGATGGTTTGTGAGCAGTCTTCTTCCTCTTCGAGGTACCAGCCCTCCTAGAACCAACAGGTTGGCCACATGTTTCAGCATGCGTGGGAGCTCGTTCGTTAAGCCCTGAGTTCGTATAACAAGAAGTGAGCAACTCATAATCATCAACTGTCCTACCTAAGGCGATAATGGTCAAGAAAGAAAATTAAGGGGACATGACAAACCTGTATGAAGTGCTTCTTGGTCGGTGTCTATGCCCGCGTAGTCCTCCTCAAAAGTCTCGTTGTAATCTTCGGGAAGAAGTTCTCCATCAGCCTTGTCTGGGAGAGGAGATTGGGCAGGCCTCTTTCCCTGCTTTCGAGCAAGCTCAGCCTTGCGAGCAGCCATCATAGCAGCTTGCACCAAGTGCTCAGACTCTAACTCTGAAAGACTCCTTACACTTATGGAGTCATCAGCAGAGAGGAACCACTTGCAGCTAAGGAAAGTGATCATTGGCTTGCGTTTATACGAAGGAAGAATGAACTGAGCCCCGGTGCAACCCACCATTGTCCATAACCATGCCCGTACGCCATCAACGAGCCCTCCCTCAACATGCAAGCCACGGCTCGGATTCCCAACGTATAGCTGGTCATAGCCAAACTGACGAGCGAAGCGGCAAGGAAGATAAGGCTCTACGTGGCAACGGTTCTTCACCCGGAGAACTAGGTACCCGACACGGATATTCACCAGCCAGCGAAAGCAACCGACGTCGAGAACGGTCCGGTCAGTTCGGGGTTTCTCCACATCGGTCAACACATCACCGTAGCGGCCCGAGAAGTGGGGAAAGAACTTGAAGAACTCCCAGCTCCTGCGGACTCGGAGTTCTCGTTGAACGTCATCAAATTTCTTCCCAATCCATATACTCTTCTCCAACAGCTGTATGAAAGGAACGGGAGCATCAACAGCATTGGGCGCTGACATCAGGTTAGGGCGGTGAAGCACGAGCCACGCCATCAGATAAGCGTAAGGAAGCTCAACCTTAGGACAAAGAAGCTCGATCGACGGCTTAGGACCCACTTTGGTAAAGCTGTCAACTACACTCCTAAGTCCGCAATGGATGCTGGCGACCATCGCTGGAAGTAAAGAAAGCTCTCTCCCATAAGCTAATTGGACCGCAGGAAAGAGCACTTCGAAAGGTAGGGCGTCGGAAGACTGGTATGGAACAACACACTTTTTCAGCCAAAGAGCAAGGTATCCAGCTAATAGAGACCGAGGCTCGATGGACTTCTGTGCATGACAGAGGAATGAACGAAATTTAGTTCCGGCTGGAAAAGCACCCTCGGCACTAGCAATGGTATAAGAACGGGTCTCATTCTTCTCCATCAACTCGTTAATAGCGGCAGGAGTCAAGATGTCTAACTCGTGTATGGGCTCCCCAGAATCATCCTCCAAGTTAGGGAACAGGTAAAGAGCAAACTGCTTCAAGCTTATCTTCCTCTTCGTCTTTGTTGGAGGAGAAGTCAGAAACAAGGAGGTATGATAGTGGCACGTGAGGTCCCAGAGGGTATCGTACATGTCGGGAGTATCTTTCTTCAAACACTCCAATTGCTGGTTCGAAGGAAAGTACTCCTGATACGGGCAATCCCCCATCGGAAGGCCCGAAATATGGTGCATCTCGTGTAGAGCCAATCCGAGCTCTCCGCCGCTGGTTAAGAAGGTGTTGCTATCAGGCATATATGTCTCTAGAAACACCAAGAAGTGGCGACAGCTGACTGGGAGTCCGTGCATAGTGGCTCGTATGGGCACATACAACCCACTGGCCTTCAAGTCCATCTCCCATCGCCCTAAGACGTAGCCGGTCAAGCGGGTCCACCACCCCTTGGCTAGTGAGGACACCCAACCGTAGCATCTGTATTCTGGGTGAGGTAACCGTCTCCCAAGCTGAGCCAGACGATTCCTCACGGTGGGAGCAGCTGCCGATACCTCGCCTGGGGGTGCAGTGTCAAGACCCATGATCCCGGGTCGAAGACCGCAAACGGGATGATACCCGGTAGAACCAGGACTATTATGGTGAGAAACATATCCACACTGAACTCGGTTAGCAGCATCGGTAAGAGGCCAAGACATCTGTCTCCCCACAGCATGTCTCTCCAAGTGAGTAAAGGAACATTGACGAGGGATAGAGGGAATGTACAAAAGAGCTCCTTCGTCAAGGTTTAGCCAGTGCTCCTCAGCAAGAATCAGTGCGGCAGGATCCTCAGTGCAATCCCCGAACAGAAAATCCGGCTTCTTTAAGGCCTCGGTAGA
>BQKN01061776.1:96642-106802 GCA_022839385.1 Asparagus kiusianus
ATCGCTTTATTTTAGCGATAACTGATTACTTCTTTAAATGGGCAGAAGCAATCCCGTTGAAACATGGGGTATGATTTTCTTAACGTCGTTATTTTCCCCAAATGACGTTCGTTTTTTTCCAACTTAGGCCTACCAAGTGCTAGCCTTTGTTTTCATCACCATCATCATATTGCTAAGTCACTGAATAATGTGATTTTTCTAACGTCGTCATTTTCACCAAATGACGTTTATTTTTCCAACTTAGGCCTACCAAGTGATGTGTTTTTGTTTTCATCACCATCGTCATACTGCTAAGGTCACTGAATAATATGATTTTCCTAACTTTGTCATTTTCCCCAAATGATGTTCGTTTTCTAACTTAGGCCTACCAAGTGATGTGCCTTTGTTTTCCTCGTTGTTGTTATTCTAAGTCATTGAATGACTTGATCATCCTAACATCGTCATTTTTATAAATAACATTTGTTTTCCTAATAAGTTCGCTATGTGTTGAGCTTCGTTCTTAACACTTAGTCATATTTTGAACTTCGTTGTCCTACATTTGATCTGAAGCCTAAAAAAGCTAAGGATAGAAGAGAAATGTTAGTATTAAAGTCTAAGAGAAACTCTTTGATAACTCATCATACTAAGGGGAAAAGTATGGCTAGTTCAACTCAAACGGCAGTTGGTAAAGATAACTCAAGTCCGTTGAAAACTGAGGGTTTGCTAAAAATCCTAAGTAAAATGCTTCAATTACACAAAAAGTAAAAGAACAATATGTGGACAAAATATAAATTTTATTCATATATAATTGAAAGTACAGAAACTCAAAGTACATAGATTGAACTTAGAAGACCTGAACTACACTACGAGGTTCAGTTACAAGTTCTTTCGGCTACAACACGAAGTTCAATTACACGTTCCTTTGAACTACACTACGAGGATCAGTTACAGATTCTTTCAATGACATTCGGACTACAACACGAAGTTTAGTTACATGTTTTTGATGACCTTCGAGATTGCACTACAAGCCTCATCCGCAACGACGTCGCTGTTCTTGTTGTTAAAGTTCCATCTTCCGTTCCTAGGCATAAAGTCTTCTCCATACCCAACTTTTAACTTGGGTGCTTGTAGCACACCCCTACCTACTTAGGTAAGCTGACTACTAATGGAAACACCACAAGCTCTAAGCATAGGATCAGCACTTTTCCCATCTCCGCGGAACGTGAAAGCAACTCTAACATTGTTGCTAACTCCTCCAAGAGGAAGCACTTCACTGAGTCTGCGAAGCTGCCACATAGACCAAAGTCCAGAAAAGAGACTGCATGCTTGGGGGCTCAAAGCAGTAAGCATGTTTGCACTTAGGATATCTCATGGGGGTTCCATTCAAAAGTCCAACAAGTTGTCAAAATATATTCTGATTTCGACTCTGGAAAACTGAGAAATCCTCAAACAAGCAAGCTACTACAAAGACCAAGAGATCAAGGATCAGATCAGAAGCATTACCTGAAGTGACAGCGTCATCAATTTTGCCTACCTCACCAGCGACGATTATCGGAGCTTGGAATTTAGTAGGAAACAAATGTGGGAGCCTTAAAATGCAAAGTTCCCTCTGAGTCATTTTAAAACATGGCACAAAAGAGGAAGATGAATCCTCTCGAAAAGTAATGGCATATTTATAGGCAAAAGAGCTAACCAAGTGGCTGAGATTCGTCATACGAATCGCTAAGCACTAAACCACCAAAGGGTGTTGGGAACGAAGCGACGCAATCAATTGCATTCGTAATTAGTACCAACGAGGACGTGGCTCAAAGCGACGCATTAAGTACTAAAGAGTTAATGCTGACGAAACGAAGTGACGGATCCATGTGGATCAATAGTTTGGTAATTATCGAATGTTGCCATGTCGTTTAACGAGATCTATTCTCGTTCCTAAGTTAAAAAAATAATAACGAAGGTCATTCCTCTAATTGGGCTCAAATGTTGAGACTCGATTGAAATTGGATTCTGACCTCATCTTCGACGAAGGTCGTTCCTCTAATTGGACTCAAGTGTTGAGACTTGATTGAAATTGGATTCGAACCTCATCTTCGATGAAGGTCATTCTTCTAATTGGAGTCAAGTACTGAGACTTGATTGAAATTGGATTCGAACCTCGTCTTTGATGAAGGTCATTCCTCTCATTGGGCTCAAATGCTGAAGCTTAATTGAACGAGGCTAGAACCTCATTATGTTAGATTTGAAGTACAAAGTGGAGTTCGAATCCAACCTCGTATCAGAATGATAAGACTTATACTTGAAGTCTTAAATCTTAGGGCAACAAAGTTCATGAACTTCGACATCATATTATGTGTTGAGGTGCAAAATAGAGCTAGTGGATAAAGACAACAAAAGTTCTACTTATAAATAAAAAAATACAAAAGTCTGATTACAAAAGAAATAGAGCTAAATAGATCTAGTGGTCTGGCGAATCTCTTCAGCAAGCTTAGCCAATGATTCTTTATGTTCTGCCTCAACGTTAGCCAAGGTACGCCTACATAGCTCCTCATTAGAATAGGCGCTTTTATCATTAACAACTCTTTCTTGCTGTTCCATTAGATTGAGTTCTACTTAGAGCAAGGGCTGATGCTACACCTGTTTAGAGGCTAATGTATGCCTCATATCCATCATGCCTGCCAACTCTGCTTTAGCCTCTGCCAGCTTGGTCTGAAGAGCTTTCAGTTGAACTTGAAGATGATCGACTTGACGTTGTTTTTAAAGTTTAGCGTCTGTAACCTTTTCACCCTCACGGGATAAATTCTCTTTAATCTCTTTAAGCTCCTTACAGTAGTGGTAGAAGCGGCAGCGGCCATTACAGTAGTGGTAGAAGCGGCAGCGGCTACGGTACTTGATGCGATGCAAGTTTCAGTCGTGACGATGGAGCTGGTAGATACAACACTTATGTTCGCAATGGCTTTAGCATTAGCCATAGTGGTCGGAGCAAGTTCTGCTCCCTCAGCTTCATCAGGATTAACAGTCGAATTATCAACTCATGTTTCCATAGCTAAACTTGGAGACATCCTACTTTCAGTAGGGTCACCAGAAGCTGGTCCTGCCTCAGTACCCACATCAATAAAGGTAGTGGAGTCTGTGGAGACAACTAAACGCAGCGAACAGAGTCGTTAGTACCTTAAAAATCCAGAAAGGTAAAATATGTTTATCTTACCAGGATCAACAGGAGCGTTTTTAACATTGGTGCTTGGCGCCGAATGCGATCCAATACAGAGTCAGGCTAAATGAACTTCATCCTCAAGTTCTGAATCCATTTCAACTCGGAGGGACTCTATCAAAGGGGTCTTAGGTGGAGAAATATTTCACGTTGGTCTTTTGGCAAGGCGTTTAGACTTGTGCATCTGCTCGAGTTCTTTAGACTTTTCCCTCATTTGTCTCGGGGCCTCAACTACTACAGTTCGTCCCGAATAAGAAGTATCAGAGGAAAAAAAGTCAAAATTAAAATAAGTTAATGTTGGCATACCAGTGATCCCTTTATCAAGGGATGGTTCTCCAAAAACCTGGGATTGCTAATAAGAGCCTTCGACAGTAGATTCAATGGCGGAGAAAAGCCCTTAGAAGCATTATGTAGAGGAGACTCATAAGGTTCATCAGTAAGGGTGAAATCCTCAAACCCACCAAGATCTGCTCCATCTCTAAGAGCATCTCCTATATCTGAAGCAGCAAGCATGTGGCTCCTGTATTCATCAACATGAGGAGAACTATGAGCCATATCCTTATTCAGAGTCGTGTCTATCTCTTCCTGAGTTTCATGAGGACTGGAAGGACGAGATTCTTCTACCTCGTCACTTTCCTCGGTGTACAAGAACTCCTTAAGTCCTGGTATACGACTTCATCTAGAGGCATTTCCAGATTTATACCGATGTCGAATATATCGCAATCCTAAAGAATTGATATTGAAGTTTGGGATCACTGCGTTTGCTATACAGTGCTACTTGCAATAAGCAAGAGTGGTCCGAGGCTATGGATTCTGTTGCGGAAGCAAGAAATGAGCACATGTGCCTTCGGCAATGGTCCAATACTAAGCTCTGGCCCCAATAGTCAATCTACAACCCTCATATTTTAGTTGAGTGTTGGGATTACCATCGTACAACTGAGCGTAGTTGAATTAGCGAGCGAAGCGACAAGGCAAGTAAGGCTTCTACACACACGCTGGGCCGAAACGATAAATATGATACCCGGGGTGAATGGTCATAAGCCACATGAAGCAGCCGAGTGATAGGGAAGTGTATCCTTGACCGTTTGATGCATCCACTACGGCCTGTCCATAGCTAGTTCTGGGAAAATGTGGAGAACATCGATTGAATTACCATTTCTTATGATCACGGAGAATGCGCCTTACTAAGGTCATGTAATGGTACTCCCAATCTGAGTTCTCCAATCTTTGAATAAAAGTGATAACTTGACCCTCCGTATGATCAGAAAGCATGCTCATAAGGGTTGGGCAATGCAGAACAACTCATGCCATGAAATAAGTGTAGGGCAATCCTACCTTTGGATTCTCGTTACCACGACAAAATTGATAACACAAACTCCGCAATCCATAATGAATGCAAGCGATCATGGTGGGGAGAAGGGCATAAGAATGGCCATACGCTAAACATACTGCTGGGAACACCTCTTCCATTGGCAGCTGTAGGCGTTAAAAAAATACTTACGGACATCCAAATACTGCTCAAGACAAAGAGAAGACGATAAACGCCGTTATCTAAGTCATGGGAGATCATACAAAACCAAAGGAAGCAAAAGGATCTGTGAATCAACTCAAAACAATGTGAATTCATAGAACAACGCAAACTTGCCACATGTGGGCGCAGCAATGCGGGTCGCCACGCATAGCCGTGGCAGTGATAGCTGCCACGCATTGTCGTAGCAATGATTGCTGCCGCGCATAGCCACGACAGTTGTTGGTGATGCGCAAGCTACAGGGAGCTGCCGCGGCGGTTACAAAACAGTTATACGATGATTTTTCAAAGTTCACATAGTGCCATGATAAAAAAAATGTGTGCTGATGTTGACAAGCGGTTAAACCACAAAAAAAGTGGTTAAAAGTTGTGGGAGAATGGTTTCAAACATGATGGAACGTGGTTGGAACTACCTCTGCAGCCATGGCAATAGAGGCTGACGCGCCAATGGCCACGGCAGCGAAGACTGACGCGCTTAAAGAACACGTGATGGGTGGTTATTTGGCTCCCATTTCAATAGTTAGAGGCCCCGATCCCTATAAATACCTTCTTAGACACGAAGTAAAGGACAGAGGGCTGATCCAAGGCGATTAAGGCAGAGAGACTTGAGGTTTTGGTGAATTAGAGCAAGAAAGAGAGTCTTCATTCTTCACAAACATCCTCAAGAAGCTTTTGGTGATTCCTAGAGATCTAAGCTCTGACTTGATCTTTAGAAGAGTGAACATCTTACATCGATAAGATATTCGCTTCAAATTCTTACTTCGACAAACGAAGGAAGAATCCCCCAAAACCTTTACGATTTAACTAGAATCTGTGATTTGGTGGTCCACAGGCTAACGCACCCCCGGTACAGGCAAATATCTCATGCAAGCAGCGATCTAAACAACGATCCTGCGTTTGTTTCTAAGGAGCCTGTAATTTGATTTTTTTTATAAAGAGTAGTTTTACAAAGTACGAAGCTCACTTTTTTGTATTCATTATAATCGATAAACGGTTATAATGAATTCTACAACAAAACTTGTTCCTGACGCAAACAAACTGGCGACCACAGTGGGAGCCAGCGGTCTCGCTACCAAGACCATCGTGTCGTAGCCGATCAAGATACTGATTGAATCTACAGTCGAGTACGAGTTCGACCAAACCAAGTTTGAGGAATATCTCTCATCATCCTCTTCAAGATCTTCATTGTCTCACAAGTACAAGAGGATCTCACCATTGAAGAAGGCTTATATGCCAAAGAAGGCCTAAAATGAAGACTCTCGCCCAATTGTTGCTGAGGCCTCCCCTCGCAACATTATCCCGATGACCCCCAAAGCCGGAAGCTCTGCTCATAATGATTCCTCCCTAAATAAGGAATCGTTCGATCGAAGTTCGCCAACACTGACGAAGAGGGCTCGTCAGAGGTAACGCCAACGCCGTGCTCGTCAATTGGCTAAGGCCTTAAAACAAACCGATGGAGTTCGTTATTACGCGAACTTAGAATCGAGGAAACATCAAATGGTTCAGTCGTCTCAACGTCAAATCACTCACATCTCTGCTTAACTCACGACGAAGGAATGGACTCTCGTCAAAAGGACTCGTTCGACTCTCAAAGAACGTATACAAAAGCGTCGTGCAAACACCGCTCATGCCCGTGCTCTTTTGCAACAAAGACAAGAAGAGAAGGAGGAAACAGTGTCTAAAAAATTACCAAGAACCAGCCAAGTGTGGATCCCCAAATCCAAACTTACATAAAAATTGAATCAGCAGGATCAATCCTTCAACCACGACAGTCTTCACTACCGCGGCATATTCTTCAACCGTGACATTCTCCACTGTTGTGGCACATCTTTCAACCGCGGCAGTCCCTACTACCACAGCACATCTTTCAACCATGGTAGTCCCTACTGCCGCGGCACCTCTTTCAACCGCGGCAGTCCCCTCTGTCGTGGCACCTTCAACCGCGGTAGTCTCTATTGTCGCAGCCAAAAGGAAACTTCCAATGCCTCTCTTTTGACTCCGCCGACATCCATTTCTGGTTCGTCTACTACAATCACTTCTGATATGTTACCAGTGAAGTCATAGGTCAGTCACGACTTGTCAAAATTTAAGATTACAATGGCGGATCGCCTCGGTCCTTTACTTGATGATCGAAGTAGAATTCTAGTCAAAGAACGTTTGGATCCGGTGAATGAACCCCAAATAGATTCTTACATTGGGGGTCATAAGTATCCTCCTATCAAGTCAAAACAACTCCAGGATGGGAAAACCCCAATTTCTACTCATTTGGGAGTTCGTAACGAAACTCAGGAGCCTATTAAGACTTTAAACTCAGGAGCCTATTAAGACTTTGCACCCGCAAGGGGGTGGTTCTAAACATGCGACTCCTGATGTGACCTTGGATCTCTCAAATGCGACAACAAGTTGTCCTGAGAACGCCAACAAGGCTTTACATCCCCAGAAGAAGATGTGTTCGTCAAAAGACATCGTTATACCTGGGGGGTAATACCAACAGATGATAGGATTCTTCGGTAAGCATACCGATGAGTTGTAGTATCAAGCTGAGGGTGTGAACAAAACTCGAAAGAGGATTGTCCGAGAAATGAGCTCTCATTATTCCTATACACGACTCATTAGAGCAGTACTGTCAGAATGTGACTACTCCAAACGAGAAGTCATGCCGCAAAGAATCTCAGTGTTCCAAAAACATTTCACCGAAATGTTGAAGTCCAGGCCGAGACATTTCCACAAGAGAAGATCAGCTATCCAAGATGATGAATTCCCTGAAGTCACCATCAACATGGCTGGTAAAGGAAAATCTAAGCGACATTCAAGTGAATCAAATCCCGACTTTTCCCCGGAAGGAAAAGTCAATTCAAGAATTACTTAACGGATGTCTCGACTCCAGTTAAGAGTCATCAGACGTAGGGATTACAAGAAAATGCATGAAGGAATGTCCTCAGAGGATGAACTTTTGGACACTTGTTCGGCGATTGCTTCGGATGATACAATATCTAGTACGGGGCAAGCCAGAGAAGTGTTCACAATCACTCCTGATCAATTTGCTCAAATGCTTCAAGAAGCTCTAGCCAAGCAACGTGAAGAAATTAGAGCTGAAATGAAGATGGAGATGCAGTTGGCTATCCAACAAATAAGAGAATTACAAGCTCAACGGCCTCAACCTCCTGAGTCCAGTCAGCGAGCTGAATCTAGCCGCCACACTCAGAATGTTATAGATGATAGCGATCCAGAAGTGGATGAAGTCATTATGGCTGATACACCTCCCAATGATAATAACACTGGGGGTGGTTCAACGGATTCTCCCAACAACGATATTAGGGGTGGTTCAATTGCACCTCTTAATAATACTGAGGGTGGCCTAATTATTTCTGCACAACATCACTCAGAGAGAGATGAAGATGAGGACAAGAAAATGCAAGACCTTGAAAATAAAGTCAACGCTTTGATGTCCGCTCAGGAAGTAAAGAAGACGGGTATTCTGTGTCTCTATCCAAGAGAATGGGATTCAATACCGTACACGGCAAAGTTCAATCTGATTAACTTCACACCGTTTGATGGGAAGAGCTCGCCTATTCAGTACTTTATTTATTTCAAGTCTCATTTGGGCATGATCTTTGGAAACGAGGCTTTGATGGTCCGGTCATTCGTTGGCACCCTTCGTGAGCCCGCCTTCGATTGGTACCGACGTCTCAAGCCAGGGAGCATCAATTGCTGGGATGACATGGAAAGTTTATTCCTCAGTAATTTCTTTGATGATGACACCGAAGTGTCAATCGGAACCCTTCTGGATGAGAAGCAAAGAGACGGAGAGTCAGTCGACAATTTTGTCAAGCGCTTCCATAACAAAGCGATGAATTGCAGAGATCTTGTCACAGAGGAGTTCATCCTGCAGACATGCTACAACAATCTTTCCATTGACGTCCTAGAAGCCCTGGGGGTTGTGCCTTCAACCACTTGGAAAGAATTAAAACTTCGTGGCGAACAAGCTGAACACTTTCTTAAAAGAAAGAAAGCTGAGAGAAGCCAACCGACGATATCTGCAATCGCTGTGAACACAACTATCGATCCGAAGTTCTAAAAAGAGTATTCTTTTGAAGATGATGAAGCTCCAACCATCTTGAAATACCTCCTCGCCAATGAAAAAATCGAGCTGTCACCTATTAAAGATCAGGAGGGAGCTAAGAGGATTACGGATCCGAACTATTGTGCGTACCACAGAAGGGTTCTTCATCCCACCAAGGTTTGCTTTGGACTCAAAAACAAAATCCAAGTCTTAATTGACTCCGGCGTCATAACGGCAAAACAAGCTAAATAAAGACGACCCCTACTCCATTGGGTACACGAGTATAAACTGTTTTCCCTAACTCCAAAGGGTACATGAGTATAAACTATTTTCATGTAACTTCGAAAAGTATACGAGTATAAACTGCTTCTTCATGCACTCCAAAGGGTATACGAGTATAAACTGTTTCCCGAACCTCCGACTGATATAAGAGGTTAAAAAAACTGCTTCCTTAAATTATGTGCTCCAATAATGTAACCAAATATGATTAGACTCAGGTTCACCTAAAAGCTGAGGGTGGATACGAGTTTATCATGGCTGAATATGAAGGCCGGAACCAAGACCTGAGTATGTATCAAGAAAAACAACATTGCTTACAAACGGGAAGTTCCTGGAGAATGCTATATATGGTATTCTTAAGGATAACCCGAAACTAATTGATTATTCAAGGTGAAAACCAATCATCTGAATAATCCATCGTTAATCATGATAAAAATTATTAAGAACCTCCCATTGTGGCTATTTAATCATGTCCAAAATGATTAAACCCTCCCACTGTGATTTTCAGAGCACTCTTTCACCGAGATGAGATTCAATGACTTCATCAAGTCAATCTTCCTTCACGAAACTCTAAAATCCTTCAAGAATGAAGCATGTCCCATTTGCTTTTCTTTCATCTGATTCTTGGTTGGTTTCAATCGTCGGGATCAATTTTGCCAACTCCCACTGTGACTTTCCAAGCACTTTGTCGTTGAGATGAGATTCAATGATCTCATCGGGTCAGTCTTTCCTCACGAAACTCTTACGGTCTAATTACGGAGTGCTTGATGATTCATAGTCCTCCACCATAAAATTCCTCACTGATCAAATTAACGGATGGTGGGTCCACCAAAATGCTTCGTGGTTAAATCCACCTAAACTCCCGCTATGTCCGAGCCTTTAACACTCCCACTATTGAGCTCTGACACAACACCCAAAAATTCAATCCATAACAATTGGCAAACTCCTTTTTGTTTTAAAGTCTTGTCACTGGTTACCAAAACCCTCTTCTGAGTGATTTGTACAAATCTACATTCCTACTGTTATTTGTACCTCTACTCCCCCCCATTTGGTCAAAAATTTAAACAGTTAGGACCAAAGCCAAAATCCCCTCTCGATTCCTTCCA
>BQKN01061777.1:0-13523 GCA_022839385.1 Asparagus kiusianus
ACGTACTACGTCTCATGTTGTAGATTTTTAAGTATTAATTCCATCTAGTTGTATGACCATGTTGGTTGGTTGATTGTTCTGATCGCTAGTTGCATGATCGACTTGTTACTTGATTGATTTTGTTAGATTTTCAATTGTACGTTTTCTTTGTCTTTCTGTTATCGTATCGTTTTTCGTTTGGGTTTTCGTTCGTTCTATTTTCTTTTATGGGGTCTTGCCGTGCGCCATGCACCTGACGTACACTGTTTTCTCTGGTGTACGTCAGACTTAGAGGAAGAACAGGTTTAGCTGGGAGATCGTCAGAGCCAGATGATTCTTAGTAGGAGTGCCTAGCGGGCGGAGCAGAAGAAGAAATCGAAGCTTGTCATTCCTTTCAGTTTATCTTTGTAGCACTTTTATTTCCTTTTGATCAGTGTATTTTTATATTCTCCAGTATTTCTTTTAGATAGTTTTTGTATAAGGACACGTTTGACCCGAATATTATGCCTAGGATGATAGTCAGTTGTGATATGTTATTTTTATTCTGAATTTGTCTACTATATTCTTGCTGGTTGTGATCGGGGACCTGTGACTTCGCATTGTATTTAATTCTAGATGCTTAACGTATTGGATTGAGAAGAAAAGAAAAGAAAAAAAATGATAGTGTATATTTCTTCTCAATCTAATACGTCGCGGGCTTGTTCACGTTCCGATTCCCCTGGTATTTTGGGAAGCGGGGCGTGACGGGTTTTTTTGGTACAGGTGTACGTCAGACTTAGAAGAAGAACAGGTGCAACTGGGAGATCGCCAGGAGCCAGAGGATTCTCAGCATGAGTACCTTGAAGACGGTGCAGCAGAAGAAGCTGAAGCTTAGTTATTTGATCTTAGTTTTCTTTTTATAGCATTTCTTTCCGCTGGATTATTGTATTTTATATTTTCAGTATTTTGTTCAGATAGTCTTGTATAAGGGCATGTTTGACCCGCATTTTATGTCTGAGATGATATTTATTTATGATATGTATTATTTTATTCTGAGTTGTCTTTATATTCTTGCTATTGTGATCGGGGACCTGTGACTTCGCTTTGTTTTATTTCCAGACGCTTAGCGTATTAGATTGAGAAGAAGAGGTCTAGCACTTATCTCTCCTCAGTCTAATACGTCGCGGGCTTGAACACGTCTCGATTCCCTGGTATTTTGGGAAGCGGGGTGTGACAACCGCTCCCTAGTCGATCTGATCTGGAAGCACGGGTTATAGAAGAAAAGAGAAAGAACCATATGCTTCAACAACTCTTAGATGAGCAGGAGTAACAACAACAAAGGATATCTGAGTTGGAGTCACAAGTGAAAGCTATGCAAGAACTTTTTTTTAGGCAATCACCTTCATTGACTCCTCAAACTTGAGAACATGTGCAGGATTAGGTAATTATTTTTTGTAAAATCTCTTATATACTTTTATGATTGACTACTTGCACTAAAAAAATGTGATTTTACTTAATAAAATAATATTTGCTTAATTGATATTTTTTACTTATGTGATTTTTTTAAATTTTTCAGGCTATCCATGCAAGATTAGGAGGGGGTAGCTCGAGTCTTCTTTTGACGATGATTAGAGATGAAAAAATGTGTCTTCCCAAACTTTTATTTTAATTTGTTTTAGATAGTTTTATGTATTTTTCTTTGGAACAATTAGGATATTAACTCTTATTATTAGTATTGAATATTTGAGGACGGTGGAATTTTATTTATTGATGTTATTAATGAATTGAATTTTTATTTTCACTCTTATTCATTATTGGGTATTTTTAATATATTTTTGTTGTGAATCTTAGAGTTAGGTTGAGAATAATATGATAGTTGTGTATGAATAGAAAAAGTATTATTAATGTATATTAGAAATTTGTAGTCTACAATGACGGTTTTATAAACCGTATTTTGTTCATCAATGAAAGGAAAGCACAATCATTGATAGGTTACTAATTACCAATTATGAGGACTTTTACGACGGTATCCAACCGTCATTAATTAGTCTTCAACGATGGGAAAATATCCCCGTAACCAATGGTAACGATGGGAAAATATCCCCGTAACTAATGGTAACGACGGGAAAATATCCCGTCACTGATGTTAACGACGGGAAAATATCCCCGTCACTAATGGTAACGACGGTGATAATTACCGTCGTAAATATTAATGACGGTAATATGTTCCGTCGTTATAGACTCTATAACGACGGGTAGAATACCCCTTCATGACCCTTTAGCGAAGAGGGCTTCAACGACGGGTGACGAAGGGATTTTCCCCCGTCGTTAGCATACAATAACGAAGGTTTTCAGCTCTTTAACGAAGGGGAATCCCTTCGTTAAAGATGTAATTTCTTGTAGTGAATGCAGTAAACATTAGTAACTCCAAGTATGGATGAGCAGATTTGATTTGCTGTTTTGCTACAGTAAGAAATTGTAGCATGAATAGTACTTCGAGTGCAGAGGACCCGCTCTGATGTGTTGTTCACGGTATAGTATTTTACTGTAGCATGGATGGTAATTCTTTAGATTCTCTTTTAAATATATAGGAATAGATATCATAAATAATTTTATATATGGAGAGAGAGAGAGCGCGCTGAAAAGAGCTTGAGTAAACTGTTAATATGTTGGTTGGAGGATGGATATGCTCACTGCTTCACGGATCTAATAACTCCAAATAACATTTTTGGAATTGGGATGGTTTGAACCTGGGCTCTTCCTCAAGCATAGGACTCTCATGAGTCATGACTAATATTCTCTGTGAACAAAAAATTTGTCACGTACGTTGATGACATGATTTTCTATATTTACATTTTATATAAAGAAAATATAGCATTTATTGCCGTCAATTTTATTATAAATGCTGCAGGCCTTTTATCTATATACTATTACTAAAAATTCTTACCCTTGAAAACGCCACTTGGCAAAAATGACACATACCATTGAAAACACCACCTAGCAAAAATGACACATGGCAAAAATGACACATACCCATATTAGCCTTTCACCCACATCTCCTTTCACCCATCTCCTCACCCCTTTTTATTTCTTCACCTCTAATTATTTCACCCACCTCACGCTGAAAAATTTTCCCCTTTCGGCTAATTCATAGCATGAAATTATTCTAATGTGATTTTAAGTTTTGGATAAATTTGTTAGCTCTATCTGAGCGTGTCCTGTAATATATATGTATGTAGTGGTGCATGCTTGTGTGCATGTTTGACAAACTAAAATTTTATTTTTCAATTCATGTATCTTATTGAATACAAGTGTATTTTTTTCTTTCTATATAATTATATTTTTCTATTTCAGATCTGTTTGCTTCTTTGTTTATCTTTACTATTGGTAAGTGATGAACTCAATATAATCTTACTAGAATGTATTTCTCTTATATTATGTTTAATTTGTTATTTTTCTCCAATGGCAATGTATTTCACTTCAATATTTTTGTTCTTTCTTATGTTTATATAGAGTATGTGAAAGTTACATTTTATTTAACTAATTGAGTACTTCTTATGTCGTATTCTTATGGTTGGATGATGTTCTTAAATTGCAATCATAAACAATTTTCTTACACTGACTTTATTTGATTTTGGTATTACATTGTCTCTTATTTTCGTCAGGTGGATGTCATACACCCCTTATATGATATGTATTATATTTTCTTTGTTTTTCGACATTACACTTTTATTTTACCATTTTTTTTGGAAAGTTATAACGGTTTAAATATTGATATGACTCACACAAAATGTTCAAATATTATTTTCCCATGTTCACATTTTTCCAAACCTTTCATTTTTTTAAAGTTTATCCATTTTTGGTACTTTTTTGACATTTTACTTTAATTTTGAATTTTTTCTACCTTCTAAATAATAAAATAACTCCCACCATATTTCTGAATACCGTTTTTATACAATTACATTTTTCAAACTATATATGATCTTAAACTGATTCAAGTTTTCCAAACTTTCTAATTTTTCAAACTATATATGCAACTTAGGCTGTATTATTCCTGACTACTTATATATTATTACTGTTTTACTTTGCATTCTTTTGCTACATTAATTTTTATATATTAAACAAATCTGTGCATCACACGGGCCTTAAACTAGTATAAGGGCCTGTTTGGTTCAATAGAGAGTAGGAATAGGATTAAGAGTCCTATTTTATTTATGGATTCCAACCTAATCCATAAAAAATTTATAGACAAGTTTTAGTTTTATGGAATCCCATTTTTTTGTATTCTATGTTTGTTTCACCCAAGGATTAGGAATTAGAATAAAAAAGAGGAGAGGTGTCAGAAATTCCACCCAATTCCTAGCAAATTGAGTGGATTTGGATTTCCTGAAATATACACTGTTTGAGCCACTTTATAGATTAACAATTCTATAAAAGTTTTTTGAACCAAACTCAGGATTATGATTCATTTGGAATCCATTAATTACGAAAACGCCATTGTCAGGTCCAAATATCATTCCTATTCCATAAAATTGGTGAAACAAACAGACCCTAAGTATAAATGTAGGTATACAACAACTACTAAGAACATTTTATTAATTTGCAGTGCACTTTTCTTGTGAGGGGAAGGGCTGGAGATTCCCTTCGAAATTTACTAACTGCATTTACTACCTTGTTCTTTGCCCTCGGTTACATTTCCAAACTTAGAAGATTACATAAACCCACCCACCAAGTAACCAGGAAACTAAAATCCAAATAAAGCTAAAAACGGGCCCAGAATCGTAACAGAGGTGCATTATTGGGTGCGAATATAACTTCAGTGGGACCGTCCTAGTTGGGCGGTGCATTTGAGGGTTCCTCGTCGTAAATCGTCAAACATTCCAATGCCTCGCAGTATCCTACTAAGTACAGAATTAGTCAGGGTGTGGCTAGTGATGGAGTAGGATAGATACCCCCAATATAGTGTGCCCGCGGTGAAGGACAACAGTGAGAGTGTAACACTTGGCAAGCGGAGGCACGTGCAATCGCACGTGTCTCCGTAATAAAAGCCCACATCTCTTTCGCCCTAGAGAGAGAGAGTGTGTGTTTTGAGAAGAAGAGGGTAGAGAGAGAGAGAGGAGAGAGATCGTCAGCATTAGCTCCTTGTGTTACGAGAGTAAATGGGGGAGGTCAGTTCTGTGTCCTCCTTCTGCAAATTTTTAAATTGTTTATTTGAAGTTAAATTTTCTTCTTCTTCTTCTTTTTTCCCCCACCTTTTGCCAATTAAGAGTTAATCGTTGAACCTGATTCTTAAATCTAACCGTGTTTTTTTTTGTGAGTTTGGTTCTAATAATCTAGTCTTTCAAGCCCATTATAAAGTTGTACTTGGACTCTTTTTTTACAAAGGAAAGTTTGATTATATTTGCTGGAATTTTATTTATGTTCACGATAAGCCCCTCTTGGCTACAAGGGCTTTCCTTAAAGTTTCCTTTTTTAGCATTTTTTGACGGAGGGAAAAAAGTTCTCTTTTTTCTGTAGTTTATTTTGCAATTTCTCTTTGTTTTGGGCTTTTATGAGATTTTTTCTTTTTAACTTCGTTGTTACAGGAAGTGAAGAAGCCAGAAGAGGAGAAGAAAGCGGAGGACGAGAAACCGAAGGCGGAGGACCCGACCCCAAAGCCAGAGGACGAGCCAAAGAAAGAGGGCGGTGAAGAGAAACCCGCCGGCGACGCTCCGCCGGCGGAGGAGACGCCGTCCCCACCTCCTCCTCCGCCGGAAGAGATTGAGATGAGAGTGTTCATGCATTGCGAGGGCTGCGCTCGCAAGGTCAAGCGTTCCCTCAAAGGCTTTGAAGGTAAAAGGGGAAATTTATCAAAACCCCCCAATATAGCAATTTAATTTTTTTAGTATCTAAGTTACAAATTAATAAATTAACTTAACCAGAGTGTACTTAGCGAAATTGAGAAAAAACGTGTTGGTGAATTGAGTGTAAATTAGCAAATTGTAAATACGGTAGATTTTGGTGTATATTTTCCAGCGAAAAACCATGAAAATATGTAGGGAATGACAATGGGTTTTGTGTGAAGGTGTGGAAGATGTGAGGACCGACTGTAAAACTCACAAGGTGGTGGTTAAAGGGAAGAAGGCTGCAGACGATCCGTTGAAGGTTGTCGACAGAGTTCAGAAGAAAACGGGTCGAAAGGTCCAGCTTTTGACTCCGCTTCCTCCGCCGAAGGAGGAGAAGAAGGAAGAAGAGAAGGAGGAGGAGAAGCCCAAAGTTGAAGAAAAGAAAGAGGAGGTCAGTTTGTAAAATTTCCATTATTTTACTTTTGTACGGGTTGATTTGTAATGGTTTGGAGATGCAGGGGAGTAATTTTGAATTTTGTTTTGGCTGTTTTGTTTGTGTTACAGCCTGTAGTGATTGCGGTGGTGCTGAAGGTGCACATGCACTGTGAGGCCTGCGCACAAGAGATCAAGAAGAGGATTCTAAAGATGAAAGGTTATGGATTCTCACCTTTTAATTTTACAATTTTAAATTTGCACTTTTAGGACTTTTTTGTGGTCTATTGAGTTTTATTCAGGTCCCATCTTTGGTAACAAAAGGAGTTAGGGCCAATTCGATATTTGTTTTTTCAGGTTGCTGCTGCTTAATTCTTATTTTAAGAAGCAGTCAATAGTTATATTTAGTTATTAAAAAAAAGATCTTGGTTAGACAAGCCGCCAACCTACTTTTGTAAGGTGCTTTTTAGGAAGCTATCTGATGGTGCTTTTAAAAATTGCTGCGTTTTTCTAGCATACATAAACTCTAGATTTTGACAATATTATCTTGAATTGAGGTTTTCCTTATAGGAAAAAAAAATTAATTTTTACTAACAATAAACAAGTTGCGATTTTGAAGCGGCCTATGATATTATGATTATTGAACAATTATGTTTGACAGCTTATGTGAGTTGCTTTTATAAGTTGCTTATCTAAGCAACTTATCTCTCTCGTCTAGATCCTATCAGAACCACCCCCGCAGAAATAATAGTACGATGGATGGATTTACGCCATTGATTGAATAATCATAATTCCCAACCTAACCTTCTAGCAACCCGTTTATATGGTATAGATCAACCCGTTGTCATATGATCCGTTCTGATAGAGAGCCCTTTGTGAGCAGGGGTGCTCGCTCGGTGCGAGTCCTTAGTGATGACTGAAAGATATACCTTTAATTTTGGGTTAGGGGTCTTAGGGATTTTTGTACTGATCAACTTGGTATTGTAGTTGATGTACGAATCAAGATCACCTGGAATTATATTCTCATGACTATATCACGAAAATGGATTAGTAGAAAAGTTCTAATCATTGATATCTTTTTTTAATTTTTTTTAATTTTTTTTTTGCAAATATGACACGAAGACGGAATCAGTCTTAATTGGTGGTACAACATAAAAATTTCTCCGCTCTCTTATTTCTAAAGATGCTGAATTATTTAACCTTCATAGTAGTACAGTTGCCTCCATTTACTTTTAGGGGACATTGCTTTGCATGCCTCTGAACTATTTTGTTTTGTAATGGCTAGTTGATGTACCTTTTGTTTGTTATTAACTGGTGTTTTGTAATTATTATACTAAATTCTCCTTTTTCACCACTTCTCTACTAAAATCTACTCCATAAGCATTTTTAGCATACATATATTTCGAAGCTAAATTCCCTCAATTAACTTTATATAGTTTATATGTATGTATTGTTGAAACTTGCTTATAAATTCTTTATTGAGAGTTACTGTGCTCTGGCATTTCTCAACGTTTGTACTTCTTGTCCAAATTTTTCTTACTTATATTATTATTATTACTAGGGAATTTTTTTTTCAAAAGTTATAATTTAAAATTAATGATCTGGTCAGAGTTTACGAGAATAGCATGAGACTTTTTTTCAATTCAATAATCTGTTAAGGACTGTTCTTTGATTCGATCTGCGCCCATATTTTATTGTTTCTTAACTCAAGATCTCGAATTGTAGCTCTCACCCTTTTTAATTGTCAAATAGTACCCTTTCCTTTTTTAAGAACAATGTTGGTGTACAATTAATCTCCCCCAAAAGCCTCTGACAACCTTCTCATTCAACTACAAAATAAATAGTTGTTTAAAATCCAAATTTGAATACAACATTCATAATTTTAAAGTATTAAATACAAATACGTCTAGCCACTTTGGTATCTCTAAACTTCTTTATTACCCTGGAACACTGAAATATTTCAGGATCCTATGCAATATTAGATTGTTTGTGTTTATAATAAAATAACTTTGGGAGTACAAAGTTGTTAATCTCTCATAATACAGACTCTTGTTCATTTATTAACATTGCTCGAACATTTCATATTTCAGGTGTTCAGTCTGCCGAACCTGAGCTCAAAGCCTCACAAGTTACAGTGAAAGGCATATTCGACCCCCCAAAACTGGTAGAATACATGTACAAGCGTACAGGGAAGCACGCCATCATCGTCAAGACTGAGCCAGAGAAAAAGCCTGACGAAGAAAAGCCCAAGGATGATGAGAAGCCCAAAGAAGATAAAAAGACTGAAGAAAAGCCCGAAGGTGAGAAAACCGAGAAAGAAGCCGTGGAGAAGAAAGATGCTGTCGCCGGAGACGAGGCAGCCGCATCTGCCCCAGTAGTGACTGTCCCCGGAGGTGCTGTAAAGGTTGAGCAGAAAAGGAATGAATTTTATTATTATTATCCAAGATATCAGCCGATGGAGTATGCATATCCTCCTCAAATGTTTAGTGATGAGAACCCTAATGCGTGTTCTGTAATGTAGAGAAATTTGAGGGGGTTAGTTATAAATATGCTGGAAGGTATTAGGAATAAGTGACTCTTTTTGATGGGGGGAAGAGACGTGGGTTGGATGGGTGAAATTACCCTTTTTTATTTTGTTTTCTGGGGTTGTAATTAGAATGAAGAGTCTTTCCCTTGTGTCTTAAGGAGATGAACCGAAGAGGATGTAGAATTTTTTGAGTTTAGGTTTTTACTTTATTTTCTTTTGTAGCTTTTATGCTGTAAAATATAATGTAAACGCTATTATTCTCCATCTTGCTGCTTTGTAGAGGTTTTTTCTATCGTGGTTTTTTGGTTGATTGCTACGAAGTTGGTTTTGTAAGGAGAATGTTTCCCACAGAAATTCGGCAGAAAATAAAAGTGAAAGAGTATAGTCGATATAGTTTCTAATAGAAAATAAAAGTAAAAGAGTGTTAGGTTGGGGGTGGATACCAACCTCCGCCGGCGGAGGAGCTCCGACGAGCTCCAGGATGACGCAGGCAAAGCTGCAGGTGAATTCGAACTTGGCGTTTTCGACCATCGCATTTGGACGATTCTGACCTTGGCGTCTTTGGCGGCTCGACCCTCGCGTTGGGTGACTCCGACGTCCGCGTCTTGGCTTCCTATCCTCGCGTCGCGTGGCTGGCGACAGGCTGGCGACAGTCTGTCGCCAGCCTGTCAACGCAGCCTGTCGCCAGCCTGTCAACGCTTCGCCTATAAGAGGCCCCCCGATGCCCTAGTTTTGGGGGTCTTCTCCTCGTTATTTCCCAGCGGCGCTGTTCCCCCTTTCTCCGTTCTTTTTCATCTCTAGCTCTCAGACAGCGTTTTGAGGGGGCGTTGGGTGACTCCGACGTCCGCGTCTTGGCTTCCTATCCTCGCGTCGCGTGGCTGGCGACAGGCTGGCGACAGTCTGTCGCCAGCCTGTCAACGCAGCCTGTCGCCAGCCTGTCAACGCTTCGCCTATAAGAGGCCCCCCGATGCCCTAGTTTTGGGGGTCTTCTCCTCGTTATTTCCCAGCGGCGCTGTTCCCCCTTTCTCCGTTCTTTTTCATCTCTAGCTCTCAGACAGCGTTTTGAGGGGGGGATTGAGAGAAAAGAAATTAGAGAGAGAGAGAGGGATTAGGGGGGGGGGGGGCGGGTGTTATTCCCAGCTCTCAGACTTGAGGGGGAACTAAAGGGGTGCTTCTCTTCCCCCGAACTCTCTCTGACGGCGGCATTTAAACGCAGCTGCGTTCCCTTAAAATCGCAGCAGCGATTTTCTTAATTAATCCCAACTTTCAATAGTAGTTGAGGGGAGATTTAAGAAGAGAGAGAAAATTAAAGAGGGTTCTTTATTGTGGGTATTAACACTGTAGCTACAGTGTTCAGTTGAGAAATCTCAGTTTAGGGATTTGCTCTTAAATTGTAATTTCTTGTTTGATTAATAAGAAATTGACTGTGTGGCTCCCGAGGACGTAGGCAGTTGTCAAACCTCATAAATATTGGTGTACCTTTTTCTATTCTGCGTTTCTGTTGCATTAGGGATTTTAGGCGTTAAATTCCTAACAACTGGTATCAGAGCGTGAAACGATCTAGAGGAAGTCAGATTCAAGTGGGAGCCATGGCCGTAGATGAAGGGAAAGTAAAATTAGAGAAGTTTGATGGATCAGATTTTGGATTCTGGAAAATGCAGATAGAGGATTATCTGTATCAGAAAAATCTGTATCAACCTCTCTCGGGGAAGAAGCCGGAGGGTATGAAGGAAGAAGATTGGAATCTTCTGGACAGAAAAGCCCTCGGAGTTATCAGATTGACATTAACACACAATGTTGTGTTTAACATAGCGAAGGAGAAGACCACAGCAGGTCTTATGGTAGCACTCTCAAATATGTATGAGAAGCCATCAGCCTCAAATAAAGTCCATTTGATAAGGCGGTTGTTCAATCTGCGAATGGCGAAAGGTGCATCGGTAGCACATCATCTCAATGAACTCAATACAGTCTCGACCCAATTGAGTTCAGTTGATATTGAGTTTGATGAGGAAGTTCGAACGTTAATCCTTTTGTCTTCCCTACCAGAGAGTTGGAACGCTACAGTCACGGCAGTGAGTAGCTCGTCGGGAAAGAAAAAGTTGAAGTTCAATGACGTTCGTGATCTGGTTCTCAATGAGGAGATCCGACAGAAAGAGTCGGGTGAAGCTACAACCTCTTCAGTATTACATACAGAGTCAAGAGGTAGAAATTCAACCAGAGGAAATGGATCAGATGACAGGAGATCCAAATCCAGGAATCCTAACAGTTCGAAGGCTATCGAGTGTTGGAAGTACGGAAAAACCGGGCACTACAAGAATCAGTACAAGAGTGTACAGAAGGAGTGGGAGGCAAGTGCAGACGTGAATGTTGCCGCCACCTCAGGAGGAGATGATGCGTTGATATGCTCTTTGGAGAGCAAGGAGGAGTCTTGGGTGTTGGACTCGGGAGCATCATTTCATGCTACTTCTCAGAAAGAATTCCTCGAGAAGTATATCCCCAGAAACCTTAAAAATATGTACCTTGGTGACGACCAACCATGTGCCATTATTGGCAAAGGTATAGTGAAGATTAAGCTGAATGGGTCAGTATGGGAGCTGAAGGATGTCAGGTATATTCCCGACCTGAAGAGGAACTTAATCTCAGTAAGCCAGCTGGCTAGTGAAGGCTACACGACGACTTTCCATGGTGATGATTGAAGGATTTCGAAAGGCGCAATGACAACTGCCAGAGGCAGGAAGACTGGTACCCTGTATATGACAGCAGGTGCACGTTGTTCGATCTCAGTTGCGACAGACAATGAGACTTCAAAGCTGTGGCACCAGAGACTCGGTCATATGAGTGAAAAGGGGATGAAGGTTATGCACACAAAGAGAAAACTCCCAGGTTTACAATCAGTAGAGATTGATGTGTGTAAAGAATGCATACTTGGAAAGCAGAAGAGAGTTAGCTTTCAGACAAGTGGCAGAGCCCCCATGAAGCAGAAGCTAGAGCTTGTTCACTCAGATATTTGGGGACCAACAACCATCACGTCGATTGGTGGAAAACACTACTTCGTGACTTTTATTGATGATCACTCTCGAAAAGTGTGGGTCTACTTTCTGAAGAAAAAGTCAGAAGTGTTTGAGGCTTTCAGAAGATGGAAAGCCATGGTCGAGAATGAGACCGGTTTGAGGGTAAAGAAACTCAGAACAGACAATGGTGGTGAGTATGAAGACACCAGATTCAAGAAGTTCTGCTATGAGCACGGTATCAGAATGGAGAGGACTGTGCCCGGTATGCTTCAGCACAATGGTGTGGCTGAGCGCATGAATAGAACGTTGACAGAGAGAGCCAGAAGCATCCGTATACAGTCAGGTCTACCGAAGCAGTTCTGGGCAGAAGCAGTCAACACAGCAGCTTACTTGATCAACCGAGGTCCATCGGTTCCATTGGAGCACAGAATACCAGAGGAGGTATGGTGCGGAAAGGAGGTAACCCTCTCACATCTCAGAGTTTTCGGTTGTGTAGTTTATGTGCATATTAGTGATCAAGGCAGGAATGAGCCTGATCCCAAGTCCAAGAAATACACATTCATCGGGTATGGTGAAGACGAGTTCGGCTACCGCATTTGGGACAACGAAAACAAGAAGATGATCAGGTGCAGATATGTGACATTCAACGAGAAGGTGATGTACAAGGACATGCACAAGACAGATGACGGTGACTCAGAGAGCGAGTCAACATATGTAGATGCAGATGATGTTCCGGATAACCTCTCGGAAGAACCCAATGCAGAAGATCCTCAGCCAGAAGAGACTGTTGGATAGAATGGTGCGCAGAAGCCCGACGCACCGTCTCCGATATTAAGGAGAAGTACTCGTCCTCCTGTGCCTAACAGCAGATACATGAATTATAAGTTGCTGATAAATGGAGGAGAGTCTGAAAGCTTTGATGAAGCTTGTCAGAGTGGAGATGAGAGCAAGTGGGAGTTTGCTACGAAAGAAGAGAAAAAAATCTCTGATCTCCAACCAGTCATGGGGACTAGCTGAGTTTCTCATGGGGAAGAAGGCACGTCACAACAAGTTGGTGTATCGAGTGAAAAAGGAGCAGAATTGTTCCAGAAGATACAGAGCCGGACAAGTTGTTAGAGGATTTCAACAGAATATCCAAGGAAGAAAGGATCTAGCGGATATGTTGACAAAGGTAGCGACCTTTCAGAAACTGAAGTTGTGTGCAACTTCAGTTGGCCTTCATGCATAGATGATGAGGGCGGAGCCACACAGGGGAGAGGAGCATGGTGAGATAGCCTGTTGACGTCGGTTTGGTCTCCAAGTGGGAGATTGTTAGGTTGGGGGTGGATACCAACCTCCGTCGGCGGAGGAGCTCCGACGAGCTTCAGGATGACGCAGGCAAAGCTGCAGGTGAATTCGAACTTGGCGTTTTCGACCATCGCGTTTGGGCGATTCTGACCTCGGCGTCTTTGGCAGCTCGACCCTCGCGTTGGGCCACTCCGACGTCTGCGTCTTAGCTTCCTATCCTCGTGTCGTGTGGCTGGCGACAGGCTGTCGCCTGCCTGTCAACGCTTCGCCTATAAGAGGTCCCCCGATGCCCTAGTTTTGGGGGTCTTCTCCTCGTTATTTCCCAGCGGTGCTGTTCCCCCTTTCGCCGTTCTTTTTCATCTCCAGCTCTCAGACAGCATTTTGAGGGGGGGATTGAGAGAAAAGAAATTAGAGAGAGAGAGAGAGAGATTAAGAGGGGGGGGGGTCTTTTATTCCCAGCTCTCAGACTTGAGGGGGAACTAA
>BQKN01061777.1:21947-43894 GCA_022839385.1 Asparagus kiusianus
TATATATATATATATGATGCTCCACAGTAGCAAGATATTTCATACTTTAGACTTGTATTTTTATTTTGTAAAGGTTGAATGCCTTAGTAAGATTTATTCGACTCTTCATTCTGAGACATGATACATTATTATAGTTTAGAGATTCTTATTCTATTTTAGTTGGGTTCATTTGTAGATTATTTCTCATATACTTCTTCTGTGTATATTCTGTTCTTATACTGTTTTTATTATTTGCCTGTTTTGTACCTTCACCTATTTATTGATTATACTAGAGAGATAGTAACTGTGATGGTGAAACATGTCGTAGCACGGTGTTGGTGCTTGTCAGGTTTGACAATTTGGGTTTCACCTTGGACTGCAGCCTTGTGTGAACCCTTGGGTGTCACAATATAAAATCTTATTTAATGTAGTTAGGGTTCAATTAACTACATGAAACTCAATTATTATATATACATGAATTATATAAACCCTAACATGTTCATATTCGTCAGAAACATCATGAAAACTAACAAATCTTAGCATAAAATCATTTTAAATTTTATTTCAGAGCTTGAAACCAAATTAGGGAATTTGTTTATAACCTTTTATAATGAAAAGAACGAATCTTTGTATCATATACTTTTAAAAGAGAAATTTTTATACTTAAATTAGGTTTTAAAGCTCAATAAAACCAAATAAAACTTAGTAAAAATCAATTAAAAATAGGGTGTTGGCCTCATGTTTATGAGCCTATTCCCTAATCTTGTTTTGATGATTACAAATAATTCCTAACAACGTGTGTCGAGTGTTTGTATTGTTTTATTAGGTAATCTACACAAATATCCATGTTGGAGGTTGGATGGACTAGAGCTTTCACGATCATATCCAATGAAGGTTGGCGGAAAAGTAGAGTGAAGCTAATATATTTCAAGTCAAGATCTAAGTTCAAGGTTCATTCGTAAAGTTTACCAAGTCGAGCTATATTGAAGATCAAGTTGCTTAGGTAAATAGTTTAGGTTTTATATTATGTGTGTTAGATACTTTAAGTTCAATATCATATACACACACATTTTATTGGTTTCTATGTATATATAAAAAGAATATATATACACATTTTAGTTTTTGGTTTTCATGTTTATATAAATGTAAAATTACATATTTTATATTTATTATTTTGTTTTGGTTTAGCTTTATAGATATGAAATAATAGTTATATTCATATACACTTTAACATGTTTCATATTCTATTGCTTTTGAAAAAACAAATGTGTTTTGTATAATATATATGTTTTTGTGAAAATAATGTATTCTTGTTTATGGAATTAACAATCACTGTATACATCTTTTATTAAGTCTATAAAATTATTTCCCAAAGTTTCAAAACTTGGTTTATGTCAAAACATTAAATTTCAAATGTTTCAAGTTTTCATGTTTTGGATATTTTTGCAAAATAATGATATTTTACTTTTGGGAAGAGCAATTCTAAAATTCTTTTTAAAACATGTTTATTTACATGTTTATAATCAGTTCCTAAAGTTTTACATTTTTTGGAATTTGTTGGTAATTTTAAATCAAGTTTAAAAACCAGCATTTCTGTTTTAAACCTGTGTATATCATATATCCGTTCGCGGTCGACCGCCATGGTCGCCGCGATCGACCGACTGAAGTCTAGAGACTTCACTCTGTCTTTTAGCCATTCATGATCGATCGGACTGGTCTCTGCGGTCGACCGTCAATGTTACTGTTGTACAGTAACGACTAGTTTCTAGTTTTGTTTTTGGTTGGGTTTTTGGTTATTTTGTGTGGGTTTTGGCTGATGTTTTGGGTTGTTACAAATACCCTATTGTATTTATCATTCTCACCAACCAAGAGTGTTTAAAAACAAGTTTTAAGGGTGTTTAAAAATTCGTTTAAGTTTTGTTTCAAGTTTGTTTTGTGAAGAAATTTTTACAAGAGGAAGAGGAGATTATCCCTTCTTGTTTGGGCTTCAACGTATATCACTTCACTCTTGTTTTAGAGAAGTTTTCTTAAACTCATTATCTAGCTTGTTTATGCTTAATTTATCATATTTAATTTTTGCTAGATTAAATTGAGTTTATATTCGTTTTACTCTTTGTTTACATACATAACCATTGAGCTTACTGTAGTTGCATACATAGTATAATTGGGGTTGTGAGATTGTGTGACTTAGAGAGTGAGCTTACACTCAGTTCTTATCCTTGTATTAGAGAACAAAATTTGTATTTGAGCCTTCATTGTGTAGATCACTTTGTAATATACTTGTACACCGAGAGGAGTGTGTGGTGAGAGACGTGGTTTTCCCAAGAGGAGTGGCGTCGGTAGTAAAGCCTAGGGAGAGGTTGTAAATCCGAGCACTTGAGGAAGACACGAGTTAGAGACTATCACTTAGAGGGTATAGAGTGGGATTGAAAGAGTGTTGATTGTAAATTTTTCAGTGAGCTAAAAAACGGAGTGTGAGGTGTAAACGTTTTCGGGTGAGCATTGAAAACGCGGTGTGATAGTGGATTTCTCCCCTGAAGTGGCGATCGGAGACGTAGGACGGAAGATCCGAACTCTGTGATCATATTGCTTGTTTGAGTTTGTATTAGCGCACTCTTTTGTTCATCTTATTTAGCCATTGCCTCTTTATTTAGTTTGTCCACTATATTGTTTACATTTGTTTGTTTCACCCTTATGTTATTTGTATATCATTGCATTATATCTTGTTGCATATATAATTTGCTAGGATATTTGGTAATAAATTTTTAATTGGTATTAAATTGGATTAGATTAGCATAGATCCTATTCATCCCTCCTCCCTCTAGGGTTCTTTCCTAGTGCCATTAGGGGCTAACATAGGGGTGGGATTGGAGGAGGTGAAACTCACCTCAAAATGCTACTGGAAAACCCAAGGGTGCAAAAAAATAAGTCCTCCCTCGCCACATGCCGACGATCTCACCCTCTTCTTCGTATTTGCTTCACAAAGCTCTCAAAATTCACCAAAATATGCTCTAGGGTTTTTGAGGGGAGATGGTGGCTACTAGGGTTCAAAAATATAATATAAAAGAGAGATTTTCGTGAATTATATTTGTATATATACTAACAAACCCGAACCTATTCAAAAAGACCATGGAATCCAACTCAAACTGGGATTCTGGAATTGGCCCCGTCGGTCGACTGGCCACAAAGCGTCAGTCGACTGCTTAGGCACCATCGATCGACCGATCATCTTAGGTCGGTTGACTGACCACAAAGCATCGGTCGACTGCTTAGGCATCATCGGTCGACCGATTATCTTGGGTCGATCGACCGATTATCTTGGGTCGGTCGACCGACCAGAACACAAAACTGTTTATAGTTTTGTGCATATGTGTGTATGTTTTCACTCATTTACTCTTATATACGCACTTAATCGATCTCAAATCAATTACTAACATGCTCATTCATCAATAATTGATATTTATCATGATAAAAACTCATTTAATATTATTTTCCATAATATTTCAAAATTTATGGGGTTTTACATTCACCCCCCCTTAAAAGAATTTTGTCCTCGAAATTCCACAATCGTATCTTAGAGATTAATAATACGAGAGAAGTACGTTGAGGGAATAATCCAGATAAGGAACCCTCCCGTACATATCTCGTACCATTAATATTAATATATGAAACATAAGCGATATTTACACTTAACAATCTAAAATGTGAATACTCCCACTTAACCCTGAATTAAATGGGACTAGTACGTCGGGCGAAAAATCCAAATAAGGAACCCCAACGTATATACCATATGGTCCAAATAATTAGGAGCTAAGTGTTAATATCCTCATTCCAGTGTTAAATGTAAATGTGTCTATACAAATAATCATGAACACAAACAAATCATAGTTAACATTTTACCTGCTCAAATAGGTGTGGGTAGTCACGACGCACATCCTCCTCACGCTCCTAAAAAGCCTCCTCAGCTCCTTACCGATTCTATTGAACCTTGACTAACGAAATCACCTTATTTCTAAGCTTCTTGTCCTCCATAGCAAGAATACGAACTGGGATCTTAATAGTGATCAAATCTGCCTGAAGCTCAATAGCTGGCGCATCTATCACTCTCTGCTGCTGCTCGTCACGTAAATGCTTCTTGAACATTAAAACATGAAAAATATCATGTACCGCGGACATCGTCGCTGGAAGATCTAGCCGGTATGAAACGGCTCCAACACGTTCCACAATCCAGAATGGTCTAATGAATCTCGGAGCAAGCTTTCCCCATCTGCCAAATCACTAAACTCCCTTCATAGGGGACACCTTCAACAAGACAAAATCTCTAATCTAGAACTCCGAAGGTCATTGTCTCTGATCTGCGTAACTCTTTTGTTAACTTTGGGCGACAAGAATATGCTCCCAAATCAACGCTACCTTCTCCGTAGTCTGTCTCAGGAGCTCCGGCCCAAGTAGTAAGCTATCCTTCGGCTCTGCCCAACAAATAGGGGATATACAAGGCCTCCCATACAATGCTTCATAATGATCTATGCCTATAGTTGATTGATAACTGTTGTTATATGTAAACTCAATTAATGGAATATGGTCCTCCCAAGTGCCCTAGAAATCAATAGCGTAAGCCCGCAACATGTCCTCCAATACTTGGTTGACTCTCTTCGTTTGGCTATCTATTTGCAGATGGAAGACACTATTACATGATAGCTGACTGCCAAAAGAATTCTAGAAACTCTTTCAGAAAAGCGAAGTAAAAAACTGAGCCTCGAACAGAAACAATCGTCTTTGGAACTCCATGAAATTAAACTATCTCCCGGATGAAAATTCTAGCATAAGTCTCCGTCATGTAGGTCGTCTTAACTAGCAAGAAGTGTGCCGATTTCGTCAATCAATCAACTATCACCCAAATAGAATTATTCCCCTTGCTAGACCTCGGCAATACTATAATAAAATCTATCGAAATATCTGCTCACTTCCACTCTATAATGGGTAAAGGCTGTAGAGTTCCTACGGGTCTCTGATGTTCTTCCTTCACTTGCTGATAGGTAAAACACTTAGCCACGAACTCCATAATATTCCTACACATGCCACTCTACCAAAACTACCTCTTCAGATCCTTGTATATTTTGGTTGTGTCTGGATCCACTGTGTACCTAGAGCGATGTGCCTCATCAAATAAATCCTTTTTTAACTACAGATTATCCGACACCACTAGTCGGCCTTTCATTCGAAGATCTTCATCTGCTCCAACGGTCCAATTAGCTTTAGGCTCTTTAAAAATCTCCCCCTTTCGGGTTTGAATCCAAGAGTCTCCTAACTGAGCACTGACCACTCTATCAGCCCACAATACATTGCTCCCGCTAGTCCCTGGCCTAAAATCATACTGGCTGAGGGTGAGAAGATCTCGATACAACGAACACCGCAAAGCTGTAAGCCCGTGACGACGCTTCCTACTCAATGCATCCACTACAACGTTCGCCTTTCCCGGATGGTACTGAAGCGCGAACTCGTAATCCTAAATGAACTTGACCCATCGTCGCTGCCTCTGGTTGAGTTCCTTCTGGAAGAAAATATACTTTAAACTCTAATGATAGGTGAATAACTCGAACTCAACTCTATAAAGATAATGTCTCCACGTCTTCAGTGCGAAGACCATTGCTGCCAACCCCAAGTCATGTGTAGGGTAATTCTGCTCATGCGTCCTCAACTATTGCGAGATGTAAGCCACTACTCTCTGGGTCTACATCAACACACCTCCTAGACTCGATAATGATGCATCTGTGTAGATCACAAAGGTCTTATCACTGCTCGGGATGATCCACATCGGTGCTTTATCAACTTAGTCTTCAAAGTCTCAAAGGTCTTCTGGCACTCTAGGCTCCAAACAAACTGAACACCCTTCTTCATAAGGCATGTCAGTGGGGGTAGCAATCTTTGACAAGTTCTAGATGAACTTCCTAGAATAGCCGGATGGACTTAAGAAGCTACGGATCTCTGTAACGGTCTTCGGCAGCTCCCAATCAAGTATTGCCTCCACTTTGGCTGGATCAACCGCAATTCCCTTCTTTCTAATGACATGACCCAAAAATCTGACCTCTGATAGCTAAAACTTGCATTTGCTAAACTTAGCGTACAACTGGTGCTCCCAAAGAGTCTGCAATGCTAGACGAAGGTAATGCTCGTGCTCGGCCTCCGATATCGAATAAATGAGGATGTTGTTGATGAAAACGGTCACGAACTATTCTAAATATAGACCGAATACCCAGTTCATCAAATTCATGAATATCACGGGTGCATTGGTCAGCCCAAATGACATGATAAGAAACCCAAAAGACCCATATCGAGTCAGAAAGGCGATCTTGGGAATTTCTATCTCTCGTACCCACAATTGATGATAACCAGAATGAAGATCAATTTTTGAGAAACATTGTGCTCCCTGTAACTGGTCGAATAAGTCATCAATTCTCCGTAGTGGGTACCTATTCCGAATGGTGACCTAATTCAACTCGTGATAATTTATACATAAAGGCATACTGCCGTCATTCTTCTTCACGAAGAGGATCGGTGCTCCCCACGGGGAATGACTATGGTGAATAAAACCCTAAGATAAAATCTCATCTAACTGAATATATAGCTCGGTCGTCTCAGCAGGTGACATACGATAAGATACACGGGAGGTCGATGCTGTGCCCGACTGCAACTCGATGCAAAACTCAACATCTCTCACTGGAGGTAATCTAGGTATGTTCTGAAAGACATCATGATACTCTAAGATGACTCTAGTCTCACACAAATTAGCACCCTGATCTCGAAACATCACCTCCTTGACGTATGCTAGGAACGACTTTGCAAACTGGTTGCCCTATGAGGCCACTACAACTAATTCGACCCCATCAGACGCTTGCAAAATAACTGTCTTTGCAAAATAGTCAATATTGATATGGTAGGATGATAACCAATTCATACCAAGAATCACATTGAACTCGGATATACGCAGGATGATCAAATCGACCACGAACTTGGACTCATCTAAGCTGATGATACATCTCCTACAAATACTCTCTAAAAGGGATACTTCTCCCAAAGAAGTAGAAATTAACAGAGGAATATCTAAAGGATGCACAACTAGCTGGAGTCTAATCATGAAAGCATAGGAGATAAAAGAATGTGAAGCTCCAGAATCAAACAAGATACGGGCTGGAAAAGAGTTCACAATGAACGTACCTTCCACGACGGCCCCACTCGTACTATGATCACGTGGTATGACTGCAAACACTCTGTTCAAAGCTGTAGGCTATTATGTTGAAGGCTCTTTAGTATACGAGACTATCTGTCCCTGAGGAATATCCTGGATGGCTTTGACCTGCCCTGCTAGCCCCTTAATCCTCGAAACTACTGGCGGTGCCTCTAATCTCAGCTGCTGGCCCTGGCCTCGGCCCTGTCCATGGTTCTACTATTATTAACCCTGATTCTTGGCCTGCTGGCCTCCTACTGGCACTCTTCAGCTCTGTGTCCAAACTTGTGGTAATGAAAACAAGTGCCCTGAAACCTGCGTTGCTGCTGCGCTCTCTGATTCTGCTGAGGTCCCTTCTTATAAGGACCTTGTTGCTGTGAACCCTTTCCTTGCTGCTAGGGTACTCTAGATCTAGAAAATTGTCTCTTACCTTTGCCCTTATCTCCAGTCTGTCCCGCTTTAGTATTCTCTTCCTTGCCCGTCTAAAACTTGGTCGTCTCGGTCTCCTTTGATATGGCAGCATTGTCAACTTCCCACATTGAGTAAAAATGCTGAGACACTAAATAACAGCGTAAGCTCGGGTGAAGTACCATTAGAAATATCTGAGCCTAATACTCTCTAGTCTGCCACATGCCCGTAAAGATGAGCAATGCCACAAACTTGCTCTCATAATCTGCTACAGACATATCTCCCTGCTCTAACAGGGCTAGCTCCAACTCCTTCCCAGTTTTTGTTGCTACCGACACATACTGTTCATCAAAGAAATAAATGAAGTCTTCCCAGCTAAGTGTCAATCTTTGCTTCAGAGTGAACTGAAGTCGGTACTACCCTTTGGTGTTGCCTTTGAGGCTGAAATCTACAAGCCTCTACTTCTGTACGGTGTCCACATTAAGCATATCCAAAATGTTCCTCAAATCTTCCTTTCACTTATGCGCCGTAAGTGAATCCGATGTGCCATAAAACTCTGGTGCCCTCATCATCTGGTATCTCTTGACTAAACGGAGCCAAGCCTCCTGCTTTGGGGCCCTATCATAAGCTAGTGGTGGAGGTGTAGCGGTTGGTGTATCTACTGGTGGCGGCACCACTGGAGGTGGTGTCACTGGCGGAACCTGATTAGCCATGTACTCCTCAATCATCACTAACCGAGCTGTAAGTAGTGCTATGAGATCAATCAAGTACTGTGGAGCCTGCTATAGCTCGAGCTCTGGATCAGCTCCCTGAGCATGGGTTCCTCTACGACCACGTCCTCTTCCTGACATTTGAAATTTAGGAGTAGAGCTTATAAGACATAGTAAATGTGATCTCAAGCGTAGTTAACATAACATATAACAATAGGTAAATCATATCACATATCATTCACGCAAATACTTTTCAATCAAGTAAGATAGTTATCATAAAAAATTTGTAATTTTCACGATATACAAATAACGTCCTCACTCAATCTAGGAATTCCTAGCAAACTCTATATGTGAATCCTAAAAAACTTTATCCTAGCTTCACGACTCGATACAGGATGATCCTAATGATACTAGAACTAGAGCTCTGATACCAACTGTGACGTCCCTGGTTTCACACAAGGCTATAGTCCAAGATGAACCTAAGGATGTCAAACCTGCCATGCACCCACATAGTGTAACAACATGTTTAATCATCATAGTAATATCTCTCTAGTGGAATCAACAACAAGTGTAGGAACAAAATAGGAAAGATAAAGGTAATAATGTAATGAACATGATATAGAGATGAGATAATCAAGCAAGCATAATCATGTTCCCAACTGATACAAATTAAAGTTCAACTGGCAAACTGATATAAAAGAGAAGTATCTTAATATATAGAGTCAAGTGAAATAGTACTAAGACACTTAGCCTTTACAAAATAAAATATAACTCTAAATGTTAGAAAATAAACAATAAACTCTGTGGAGCATAAGTGACTACTAATAATGTAAGATGATGAAGCTAATCATCATCTCCATCAACCTGCGACTCTCCATGCACCTGACTTGCTTCGTGAAAAGTAGGGAAACAACGAGCATCAAAACGTTAGCGAGATCATCTCCACTGCCCCTAGGGAAAAAGGGTTAGGAGTATATAAAAATACAAGTTAGTACATAATATAATTATATAAACATCTATCCTGGACTAAATGAAAATTGATATTTAGAAATCCATAACACAAGAATTAGTACATCGAGCGAAATAATCCAAACAAGGAAACCCTCATATATATACTGAAAGTACACTCGAAGAGGGGTTAATAGGGTAATTACTAATCTAATCCGATATCAATGTCAAATTAAAACTTATTAACTAATATATCCTAACAATGTGATATACAATGAGATATATGCAAGGATATAAAAATAAACAAAGGATGATATAAATGTGAGACAAAAGGCATTATGAAAGTATACTAGAGAAAGAGTGAGCCAATGCCAAACTCAAACACAAACAAATGATCACGGAGTTCGGTCACCCTCGACCTATGTCTCCGCTCCTCACCCTCGAAGAGAATCTCCACTATCAACACAAAAAGCTACACAATTGATTTTCTATGCTCATCGATAAATGTTTACAATTCATATTATTATCAATACACAATACAGTCCTCTAAGTATTGGCTTAGCCCGTGTCACATTCCTCAAATGCTCGGAATTACAACATCTCCCTAAGATTTACAACTGACACAACTCCTCTTGGAATTGACCCCGTCTCTCACCAACCACTCCTCTAAGTATCCTTGTGTATTACAACGTGTTCTCAACAAATAATAAGTTCAAAGTAAATTTGTTTGTTTTATAATATAAGAATGAGAACTAAGTGTAAGCTCACTCAACTAATCACACTCACAACCCAAATGTACTATGTATGAAAAATACTTAAGCTTAATATGGGTGTGTATGAAACAATAAGTACAATAAAAATCAAACTTAAATTAATCTAGCAAGTAAAAAATATAAAAATTAAAATATAAACAAGCTAGATAATGAGTTTAAGAAAACTTCTCTAAACAGAGAGGGATGAAGAGTTGAGGTTGAACTCCATAAAGATGAAATCGATATTCTCCTCTTTGTGAAACTTTCTTCACATTAAACACAATTATACTTCTTTAAAGTCTCTTAAACAAACTTGTAAACTTGTTTAAAAACTCTTCTTGGTTGTTTTTAAGTATTAGGGCTGAGGGGTATTTATATACACTCAAAACAATAGCCCAAAGCCAAAGAAAATCATTAAAAACGAGGCAAAATTCGTAAAAAATGGAATATAGAAAACTAGCCATTTTTACAATGCCTATCTGGTCGGTCGACTAATTTTCATATGTCGTTCGACTGATTTGGGGTCACCGGTCAACTGGTTGAGAGGTGTTGGTCGACCGATTTCATGCACACGGCAGATATATTATGAAAGTTTTGCATAGCTAGCTTTCTTAAAGTAATTAAAAATAATAAATCAACTCCAAAAATCATAAAATTTTGAGAAAAGTTGCTACATATGTAGATAAACATGTTAGAGAAAGAATTTCTAAAATATCACTTGCCATTTATAAGAAATCACTATTTCACAACAGATATTATAAATTCTAAAGACTGCTGAAACACTTGATTTTGTAAAATCAATTTAACATAGTAAATCAACACTAAAAATAATAAAATTTTCGAAAATATTTATAAACATGTAATAGAACATTTTAGAAAAATAATTTCTCAAATTCCATTTCCCATTTTGTGAATAATTATTTATTTTGTACACTGCTCAAAAATACAAAATTGTCAAACACTTGGTTTTTTGTAAAATTCTTCCAAACAAGTTTTGAAACACTTTTCAATAGATTAAAAGACTTGAGGAAAGATATAAAATAGTATAAATAAGTCTTTAATCCATAAACATATTATTTTCTAGATAAAGATAATAAATATGAAATGAATATATATGTTTATAAGTATATCTATTAGTTTCATATTTTTACGGTTAAACACGCTATTTTCCAAAACAAAAATGATAAATATTAAACTATTATGTATGTATATAAATATAACTATTTGTTTCGTATTATTTAAACTTGAAAGCTATAAAACAAAAACGTGTATGTGTGTAATATTTGAGTTTTAAAGTATAACACATACGGTTTAAGACCTAAACTAGAAACAATATACCCAAGCTTAGAAATCTTCATTTGAGCTCGATCTTGATAAACATGGATGAAGCACAATATTGAGTCTTGTCTTGAGTGCATAAATGCTTCATTCCAAGTTTCCTCCAACCTTCAAGATGTCGTCGTTAAGCTCAATTCCATCCAACCTCCAATAGGAGGACCATTGTGTAGAGTTCCTAACAAACAAATACAAAACACTCAACAAACCGATGTTAAGAATTGTTTGTTAATTATCAAAACTAGATTAGATAGTAGGTTCATAAACATGAGACCTAACATATACCATGTCTTAAGTTGTGAATCACTAAATACCAACTCCAAATCCTATAAGTAAAATAGTAAATAAAAGCAATACAACTCCAAACCTCAACCAATATAAGTCATGTCAAACCCTCATATTACCCTCGAGTAGATGGCGCAGTCACAAGAATAAGCGTCCAGTAAAATGAATCTCGCATGAAATATGTCGTATAGGCCAACCTCAATAATATACCCCACTCTCAGGTAACTGACATGGGAGCATGAATGCAATAAGTGTAATTCTCTATCTGAAACAACAATACTTTTGTAAGACGCTCACAATATCATGTGACGTCACCACCTTACTCAATTGTTCTGCGGAGATAGGCATATTACCCAATTCCGGAATGATGCAACATAGAGCGTCGCCCAGTCGCGATATCATTGCGAAGTATAAACTAACACACTCTGAGTGTAGTCCAGCCGCGGTCTCATTGCAGGAATACCAACTATCCCACTCAGGCATCCACACAATCATGAATGCAATATATATCAAACTCTACATGGTAAAACAAAATATTTATTACGTACCCCCAAATACTCGTAAGAACATATCCCATTACATGCACTCCAATGGTCAAGCACGTGTCTCGAAGTATGCACCCAAATAGCGTGTTAACGATCGACTCACGTGTCAAAGAAAAATAACAAAATCACAAACTCATAGAGACCGGTCGATTGGTTAATACACCTCGGTTGACTGATTTCATGTGCAAAACAGGCACATGCGGGGATGACCTGATCGGTCGACCGACGCTTAGTCTTCGGTCGACCGACGCTTAGTCTTCGGTCAACCGACCAGAGGCAAAAAGATAAGTTCCTGTGAATTATTTCGGGAAATATGTAGATTCGCTTCTATCTTAGAAATTGATATAATTTAGATTAAACACAATATAAAATCTTGTTTAATGTAGTTAGGGTTCAATTAACTACATGAAACTTAATTGTTATATCTAGGTGAATTATATAAACCCTAACATGTTCATATTCGTCAGAAACATCATGACAACCAATAAATCTCAGCATAAGTTCATGTTAAATTTTAATTTAGAACTTGAAACCAAATTAGAGAATTCGTTTATAACCTTTTAAAATGAAAAGATTGAATCTTTGTATCACATACTTTTAAAAGAGAAATTTTTATACTTAAACTAGGTTTTAAGGCCCAATAAAATCAAATAAAACTCAATAAAAATTAATTAAAAATAGTGATGGGATTGGAGGAGATGAAACTCACCTCAAAACGCTGCTAGAAAACCCAAGTTTGCAAGAAAACAAGTCCTCCCTCACCACACGCCGACGATCTCGCCCTCTTCTCGGTATTTGCTTTACAAAGCTCTCAAAATTCACCAAAGTATGCTATAGGATTTTTAAGGGGACAGGGTGGCTGATAAGGTTTAGAAATATGATGTAAAAGAGTTATTTTCATGAATTATATCTGTATATATACCAACTAACCCGAACCAATTCAAAAAGACCCGAAATCCAACTCAAACGGGGATTCTGGAATTGGCCCCGTAGGTCGACTGACCACAAAGCGCCAGTCGACCAATTGGGCATCATTGGTCGACCGATCATCTTAGGTTGGTCGACTGACCATAACACAAAACTGTTATAGTTTTGTGCATATGTGTGCATGTTTTCACTCGTTTACTCTTATATACGCACTTAATCGATTTCAAATCGATTACTAACAAGTCCATTAATCAATAAATAATATTTATCTTGATAAAAACTCATTTAATATTATTTTCCATAATTTTTCAAAATTAACGAGATTTTACAAATAGAGAAAACAAGTTAGTTCAAACTGAATCAAAATTGAATTTGTTTCTAATACAAATGGACTACAACTTTACTACTAAAAAATAAACTAAGCTTGATTATTTTCGTATTTCTACCTTAGGATTGTCATGAGCCAAATGCGGATACAAACTCATCATTGACTTGCTAATGTGAATAAAATATGTTAAGTCATAAGTGTACAACAATCAAGTTATAGTATACAGAAATATCGATCCCACGAGAAAGATGTTGTATGAAATAATTAAAATTGGTTCTTAAATTGTGTGTGTGACAATTAGGAGCTATAGAAGTAGTTATAGAGAGATATGGAGAGTGGGTGTGATTATATGCAAATAAAACAAAAATAGATTAAGAGGGGAGAAAGAAAGATGAAGAAATAGAGGAAAATAAAATCAATAAATGAATAAAGAAAAATCAAGAATAAAGATGAAAGTCAAGAAAGTAAAAGATGGATGATTCAACTAGAGATATGAAGAATATAGAATTAAATTCACTAGTCAATTTTACTTAAAAATTATGAACTATTATATTTTTATCATATTGTACTTAACATTTACTTAGTATAGACTATTAAACTACTTAAGGAAAGCATAACCTATCAAATTATCATCCAAGTAAAATTAACATTCATGAAAATAACACCGAGATATTAATTCTAGAAAAAAAATTCATAAGCATAATTTATCAAACCACTCAAAATAAGTATAGATTATCAAGTTCTTCTACCAATTAGTTCTCTAGTTGATTATCCTAACCATGATCATTTTAAGTACAAGAGAATAATTCGCAAATTATAAAAGAAATCAAATTAGTTTCATACAATTTTAGAATATCTATGAGAATTAGTTTCATATAGTACAAAAAAATAAAAAATAAAATGTAAATTATAAAAGAAATCAAACTAGTTTCACACAATTTTGGAGTTTCTACAAGAATTAGTTCCACATCTTAGAAAATAAAAATAAAGAAATAAAATCTAGCCTAGATAGAATAAAAGAAATACGAATTAATTACAAAGTGAAAAATAAGAACAAAGAGTAAAGATCTAAAGTATGAACAAAAAAAGGAACATAAAAGGAAATCTAAAATATGCAAGAATATAAATCTATATTACCAAATAAATGAAAGAAAATAAAAAAAATAAAGACATGAAAGTAAATCTACTGTACAAGGCATCAAAGTAAATCTAAAATAAAAGGGTTCTAGCCGCTTGAATATCTAAAACAAGAAAAAAATTTATAAGAAAATATAAGATAAAAGAAAATTTTACATTGCAATAGGGTTCTAGCCTCTTGAAAGCAAACCTTCATCTTCATATTTATTTTCATCTTCATCATCAAATAAAGAGAAGAAAAAAATATGAAGAGGTGAAAAAATTCTTTTATAATTGCGACAAAGTTATAATTTTTAGAAGGTCTTCTCAATTAATAGTAACTCTCCTCTCCAAATAGAGTTTTTATAAAAACAATTCACACTCAAACAAGTTAGTTATGAAATAATTGGTTGGCCAATCGGTTGACCAATCATTTGGAATTTTAAAATTCTAAAAATGCACATAGCTCCGTCTCATTGAGAAAGATGATTTTCATATAATATATATTAAATTTCACCTTCCAGATTGGGAGATATCATTATTTCTTTATGGCTAATCATAGTGAGCACGATTTCAGCTTGATTTATTTTTATATTAGATCCTTATTTATTTGGCTTCTGTAGGTTGCTTGGCTTGATCTTGAGCTTCAATAAAAGGTAAAAAAACGAAAAGTTGAGTTCTTTTTGAGCTCTTATTTATTAATCTTTATTAAACTCCAATTAAGATAAAACATGTTATTAGTGACATTTTTAAAATAAAATAAATAATAAGGATATAAAAATATAATAAAATATGATTTATCTGGTGTGTTTTGGGTAGAGAGTTTTGTCACAAAATGAAAGGGTAAATATGCTAATTTACAAATACACAATAACCAAGTTATAGTATTTATAGATATCGATTCACGAGGAAGGAGGGTATTAGAAAGACTATCTAAATGGGTTTTTGTATAGAGGGTTTTATCACACAAATTAAAGGCTAAAACAAGAAGGAAGAAAGAGAGAAAGAAAAGACAATTAAAAAGAAAATAAAGAGAAGACTCAAAACAAGAAATTAGAAAACGTAATAATTAAAAAAATAGAGGAAATCAAGAGAGAGACTAGAAATCTATGATTGCATCCAGTAGTTAAGTTCAATTTGGAACTAAAAACTACTCTCCTATAATTCTCATATTAATTTAAAATTCTTAAGCATAGACTATTAAGTTACTCAAAACAAACATAACCTATAAAATTCACATCCAAACAATGTCACCATTCATAAAATGAAATAAACAACTAGATAGTAATCCTAAAATTGAATACCATAAACAATCAAATCACTCAAGAAAAATATAGACTGTCAAACTATTTTTCTAATAATTATTTATCTAATTGATTATTCTAAGCATGATTATTTTAAGTATAAAGAGATTAATTCAAAATCCAGAAGGAAATTAAAATAGTTTCATCTAATCCTAGATTTCGTACAAGAAGTAGCTACTCATATTACAAAATAAAAACAAAGCAATAAAATTTATATTAGAAAATATTATAGATAAGAAAGTAAATTTAAACTAAAAAGAAAATAAAGAAAGAAAATCTACTCTACAAAGCTAAAAAACGGAAAAATAAAATCTACACTATAAAGCAATAAAAGAGTAAGGAAATAAATCTATATTACAAAGTAATAAATCTAATCTACCAAACATGAAAATAAAAACTAAAAATATAAATCTAAAACATGCAAAAACTAAGCAAGAAAATAAATAGAAAAAATGAAGACTTACATTACAAGGAGTTGGCCCTTGGAGAAGTAAATCTTTATCACCAAAGGAGAAGAAGAAAGAAAATAGAAAAAATGAATTTTTTATTTATTACAAATAAAAAGTTTACAATTTGAAAGACCTTCTCAATGAAGAGTAATCCTCTGTTCAAAATAGAGTTTATAAAATTTTATACATACCAACCCTCTTACTTTCTATCCATATGTATAGCCTACAATAATCAACAACAGCCATTGGGTCAAACTTGGATTCTAAGAAATCAAAATTAGCCATTGATATGTTTATGTTACGATCTAATGGATTAGCGAATCATTTAGCCTATCGATAGTTCGTAACATATTTTTTCTTTTTCTTTTTTTTGACTTGTTGACTTGATTTCTTCATGGGCTTTTGACTTTTTGGCTTCTCCTAAGCTTCAATACGAGCTTGAAAAATGATGGAAGTTTATTCCTTTAACCTCTTATTTGATAATTCTTCATTACCTACAAATTAAGATAAAAAATATTATTCGTAGATATATTTATTTTGAAAAATAATAGTAAGAGTATATAAGTGTAATTAACTATAATGATCACTTACTTGCAAAGAAATGATCATATCTCAAAATCTGAAAGATGAATTTTGATATATTATATATGTAAATCACTTATCTCGAAGAGACGGAGCCAATCAATTTGGTAGATTCTCAAAACTTCATCAGCAGTGCCCGTTTTTGGAAGAAAACTAAAAATGATCAGCTTAGTTTATTTTTACAAATATAGTTGAGTCAATTTAGTTTATGAAACAAATTAAAATTTGATTCAATTTGAACTGATTTGTTTTCTCTATTATAGAGAGTATTTCATGTAGTTTTAAATTATTTCTCTCTTTTAGGAATTCTATTCTTGTTAGGAGTAGACTTTATTTTCTATTTAAAAGAAGAATTGTAAATTCTATTTGTTGATGCTCAATATCAAACAGCCAATTAATCCAGAAGAGGATGATCGCGGGGTGATAAAGAATGATGGATGGCCCGCTCCCTTATTTGACTTTATGACTGGTTCTTGAACTAGGATATCCGGATCCGCTGTAAAGACCAGAAGAACAAACCCGTAAGAGGGTGGGGACTAGTTCCCCCGTGGTACCTCCGACGGTCAAGTCAAGTGATGAACTTAAGCTCGAGCGAAGTTCAGAACTGTATGTTCTCATGCTATATGCATTAGAGATGATCATCTCTTAGTTTAAATTAAGAGGAAGATTTAAATTGCTCCGAGAGTTTTTTGTTAGGTTAGATTAGGTTACCTCTTTGTGATGGTGAACAACCTCCATATATAGAGTGGATGTCCATGGCAAACTGGATATTTTGGCCATACAGAATGACGATGATAAAGTGTGAGCTGGAAGGTGAGTCATCCCTCGCTCTACAGGTGTCGGCTGGCGACTGGATTGGAAGTTATTTCAGCATTGGAGATGGTGTCTCCGTGATATCCAGGAAGTGACTTGTGAGTGTGACAAAAGTCATGTGGGAATACTGAGTCATCCCTCTCTTTATAGATGTTGGATGGCGACTGGAGGGGGAGTTATTTCAGCATGGGAGATGGTGTTTCTGCATTTTCTGGGTAGTGATTTGAGCTGACAAGTCATAGAGACCCATCAGGTCAAAGTCTGGATGAGGCTTGTCCAAGATGGACTGAGATGTTGACATATGCTCTGGGGGAGAGGCTTGAGGGTGGGGTCGAGTTCTCAATTTAGTCAACAACAGGAAATGTCCTTCTAGTCATTTCTAAGAAATACCCAGTGAGCGATCGAGTGCCCTAAGTAGGATTGTATTCGATGATAGGGTCGACCGACACCACCTTTCATATTGACTTAGGAATGTCGGCATGTTCGTCTGGTTGGAATGTCGTCTTTCCCTAGCTAAGAACCGTCTTTCGAGTCGATATAAAGATGTCAACTCATATTAGAGGTCATAATCTCTCGTTTTAACTCGTATCGCCTTTCATGTCGACACCAAATCAGCTTGACGAGTCGGAAGAGCTGAGGACTCTATGATTATGTCTTGGGTTTATTCCTGATAAGGTACTAAGAGATTAAAATTTGACTGAGGAGTTGAATGCCTAGAACTCTTGAGAGTTGACTAGGGCTCTTATCGCATTGTTTTGTAAATATTGTATCTTGGGTGAGTGAATACCATAACAGTTGGCCCTTTTTATTTGGAGTTGGATTTTAGTCGACTTCGAGGAAAATAATATATGCTATGATTAATATAGGCCTATTGAGAATGAGAATCCGAGAGGACTCGATCTTAGAGACGTGGCTTGTCATTATTAGGCACCCATTGTTAACTCCACTATTCATGGCTGACATCATCAAAAGATCTGAACCGTCTTTTTGGGAGACAAAGTGTCATAGATATAAGGAGGGATCTTCCACTTTTCGAGTATTAGGACGTGGGGTATTAAATGAGGGTGGTGCTTCGTGTTTTGAGCGAACCGCTTCAGATTCCAAAGT
This sequence comes from Asparagus kiusianus, assembly GCA_022839385.1. Lineage (NCBI taxonomy): Eukaryota > Viridiplantae > Streptophyta > Magnoliopsida > Asparagales > Asparagaceae > Asparagus > Asparagus kiusianus. The sequence goes on from BQKN01061777.1 coordinate 40,761, forward strand.
AAATCTGGCCTGGTCGCTTTGAAAATCACTGTGTCCCTTAACATTCCTCTTTACTCTTCCTTGAAAGCTTATAATTAGCCTCTTGATGCTAAGATAGTTCTCTTGCGAACTTTTTCTCTGAAAAATTTCTGATATTCCTCTAAGCTTTTCTGGAACAAGTCTTCCATGGCCTCTTAAGTTTCAAACTCTGGTCGCAGCAAGGAGAGTCTCGCTATTCTTCTACTTCTTCGCTCAAAGGTCCATATGGACGATCTGGTGGGGTTGTATGACTGATACAATATTCCTCGGACTCTCACATTGGTGGTGCCAGAGATGAACGAGCTAGTGCACTGCCATGGCGAGGGTCGAGTGCCACTGTAATTAGCCCAATTGGAGCATGGTTTACGGCTATCCTTACACCCTTTCATTAAGGAGGTGCACGCCGCTCTAGGAGTCTCCCCTTCCCAATTCTATCTAAATGCAATGGGGGTTCTGGTGGCTTTCATCATCATTTGCCACCATGTTGGAGTCCAACCAAGCTTGAGATTGCTTGGGCATTTGATCAGCGTGGGGTCTACTAAGAAGGACCCGCATTATTCTTTCCACTATCATGGAGAGTTCTAGTTTGTCTCCGATTCTTTAGAGTTGGATGATGACCGGAGGAATCAATTTGTGTGGGTCTATGGCGGTGATAGCGTCTTTGCCTACTCAGACAAGCTAGAGGTGAATGAAGATACTTTGAGGCTAGTTACCCTTAGCGATTCTGAGATGAAGGATCTGGAAAATATCCGTTCTTATGTCGGGCCACTAGAGAGTGATTCTCTATTTGTTGATGTGTCTCTCCTTACGAAATGCATATCCATGATCTTGTCTTCCACTAGCTCCTAGGCAAGGGAGAGCCTCGTTCCTCTGTCAGGGAAAAGTCACAAGAGGAATACAGGGATCGAGGGGGCGAGCTCCACTGCTAGGCCCCATAATAAGACGAATGGGGCTTTTAGCACCGAGGAGGTAGCTGTCTTGATACCTCAAGTAGCTAATATTATCTCTAAATTAAGGGGAAGGATAAGAGTCGAGAGGTGGCACCCAATCAGACCAGTTGTGAGGTCCCAACTAGCTGGAACGCGTCTGTTTGTAACTCAGCTTAATTGCTTGGAAAATGTAGGGTTTTAGATGAGGCTTCTCCTGGCAGAAAGACAACGGCCTTAGTGGTCAAAGAGCATGTTGTCGGCCCCAGCACTATTCTTAAGGCATCTCATCGCCCTGGCAAGGAGCCAATTAGGGTGGATGACGACGTCGAGGGGAGAGCTAAAACTCCATCAGACCAAATAGAGAATGGTGCTGACAGGAGGATTTTCGAGGACATGCTAAGTGTTGGCATACATCAAGCTCTTCAAGCTTGTCTAGCTCTAGGAACTTCGCTAGGATGCGCCATGTTCAATCGACTTGAGCGTTACCTAGAATGCCAAGGAGGGCATGTAAGGATCATGAATTTTCGATACTAGTTAAAATAAATTTTTGGTATTTTAAAATATTTAAAATATTATTTTTAAAAGAGTATTTGTATTTTCTAGATTTTTCTATGATTTAAAGTCTAAGTTTTATATTTATTTAAATGTTATTAATATTTATAAATTAATTTTATGCGGTGAAAATTTTTGGAAATTATTTGTCGTGTTACCGATACTATTACGTATTATTTTAAATAATACGTGGTATTATTATTACGTATATGTTCGTATAATACGATGTATTATTAATTGCGTATTATTTGTATAATTTGTTATATTATTTCTACTGTTACATATTATCTGTTGTATTAGTATAACTGGTACGTTTTACTGCGCATATAATTATCCCATAATTATTTGATTTTAAATGTAAGTAAATATATTTTTTATTATTAATTATTCTCGATTAATTATACGATATGCATGTATTTTGACTATTTTGTATCAACTGTTGTATTAGCACAACATGTACATTTTTATTTGAAGATAATTACTCTGTAATTAGTTTAATTTTTAAGTACCCATATTTATTTATTTTAATTATTTTCGTGTCAAATACCTAACCCAAATCCTAATTTATATAGATATATATAAATCCTATTCTTCCTCTCTCTCCTACCCCACCTCCCCAATTCCCTCCCCACTTCCCGCATAACCTCTACCTAGTGTCCCGTTCCCCATTCTCTATATCCTCTATTATTCATCAGCCAACCCTCTCTCTCTCACCCACGTTCTCTCTCTCTCACTCATGCTCTCGTTCTCTCCCCCTATCACCATCTTAGTCTCTCTCTTCCTCTCTCCATCATCATCACCGACCACCACCACCTCCACCCCATCACCACCTGCAAAAATCATCGCCGCCAGCCAGGCCGCCACCAAGCCGCCGCAACTCCTCCCTCGAGCTCCAGCCAGACCCCGAGCCCTCCTCTCCTTCTGGCCCAACTCCATGCCCAAACCCCCTGCCCGCGCTGCCGCTCCAAGCATAGCCACTGTCGGCCTCCCCTAACCCCGTCGTCGTCATCCCCGACAACCACCTGACCTGCCGCTGAACTTCCCTCCGGCCGCGTCCCTCGAGTTCCACCTCGGCCCGCCGCCTCTGACCGCCCCTCCTCTGACCTGAACAGCCACCGCGCCTCCAAGATCCGACTGTCCAAGCTCGAGCTCCTCGCCGTCGAGCTCCGCCTAACGTCGCTAGCCACCCTTGTCGCTAATACCCCCGAGCTCCACCCTGGTCTCTTCGTCGCCATCGTCGAGCTCAACCCAGCTTCCCTCGTCGCCAAACTGCTCTCCCCCGCTACCCCTTGTCGTGCCTCGCCGACGAGCACCGCCGAGCACCCTGATCCTATGGCTAGCTCCGCCTCGACGCCGGCCGCAGCCCCCGTCCGACAGCAGCCCTACCTCGTCGCCGCTGTCCCAAACCCGACAGCCCCCTCCGCCTCGCCGTCGAGCTCACTGCCAACCACCGCCTCCATCGCATGCCACGTGTTCGACGATATGCCAACGCAGATCCAATTGCAGAACCGCACACCAACAGCCCCGTCGAACCCCGTTGAGCCCTCAGTGATGACAACCACCGTCGTTGTCGTCCCCTACAACCGCGTCATTCAGATCCGCTGCTCCCTTTCAGACCGTCGTACCGCATCCACA
>BQKN01061777.1:43904-60647 GCA_022839385.1 Asparagus kiusianus
TTATTAACTGCGTGGGCTTGTTGATGATCATATTGATAATGATGTTAGATAAGTAATTTAAAGAAATAAGTATTTTGTGTAAAAGTGGTTATTTGAGATGTTTTAAAAAGAAAGAATATATTTAAAGATTATTTTTAGAATTATTATGATGAGAAAAGGATTAATTGGAAAAATGAGTTGGTTTTGAATAATTATTAGAATAGATAATTTTAAAGTATTTATTTCAGAAAAAGGGGTCATTTTGAGTTATTAAGTTATTTTCGTCAAAAGAATTATATTTTGATAATTATGATGATTTAAAAGAAATTATTTTGTGAAGTAAATTATTTTAGGAAGATTACAATAATTTAAAATAAATTATTTTTGAAAAAGATTATTTTTGAAAAAGATTATTTTTCTAAATTACATAGTTGGTCGTTCATAAATTTATGACTCTTAATTTCGATTACCTGATTGTCATAATATTATTGTACATGATCAGTTATTTTTATTATTATTTGTTGTGATTGAGAACCATTCGTAATTCATGACTTAGTGGCCTCGTGCGTCATGAACAGACCTAGTGACATGTGTGGATGTGTTGACTGAGTTTAGGTGGTGAATCCGAGTTTCAATGAGGTTTATGGTTGACTTAGAAAATACAAGATAGTTGGGATGGGGAAGTCCATGTTCATGTGATCGGATAAGGCTGTTGATGTATCTTCCAGGCTCGCGCCAGTGAATTCGTGTAGTCACTGGGGTTGGTTTGTTGGGCTAAAGTAAATTCATGTAGTCACTTTAGTCAGTGAATTTGTGTAGTCACCCGAGTTCTGCTTGATTTCGGACCAGGCCGAAATCGGATTGCGTGTAGTCCTCTGTCCGATTTGTGTAGCGGTATTAGATGCACGTAGAGGATTTATGAACAGTCAGTTATCCGGTAATATGAATGTTGACTCTGTGTGAGATGTGACCAGCGACCTACCTGTTATAGAATGGTTAGTTACATGACCTCGTTGTTAATTAGATGATTTTTGGATTCTTGTGAGATGTAGACCAGTTGTGTTTCTTTTCATACATAGATCGGGATTAATATTTAATTATCTATAATTCGAGACATATGGTATATACATGAGGGTTTCCTTGTTTAGATTATTTCGCTCGATGTACTACGTCTCATGTTGTAGATTTTTAAGTATTAATTCCATCTAGTTGTATGACATTGATACTGGGATGATTAGTTTGATCGCTAGCTGCATGACCTCGTTACCTGATCGATTTTGGATGTTTTATGTTTATCATGTTTTAGTAGTGTTTTCGCATGTTGATTTGGTCGGATTTTTAATTGTATGTCCTTTTGTCATTTCTATTATCGTATCGATTTCCGCTTTGGTTTTTGTTTGTTCTATTTTCTTTTGTGGGGTCTTGCCGTGTGCCATGCACCCTGATGTACACCTGTTTTCTTTGGTGTACGTCAGACTTAGAGGAAGAACAGGTTCAGCAGGAGCCAGAGGATTCTCAGCAGGAGTGTCTTGCAGACCGAGCAGAAGAAGCCAAAGTTTAGTTATTCCCTCTAGTTGTTCGATGATCTTAGTTTACTTTTGTAGCATTTCTTTTCTGTTTGATCATTGTATTTTACATTTCTCCAGTATTCATCTATTCAGATATGTATAAGGGCATGTTTGACCCGAATATTATGTCTTGGATGATATTCATTTGTGATATGTATTATTTTATTCTGAGTTTGTCTATTATATTCTTGCTGATTGTGATCGGGGACCTATGACTTCGCATTGTACTTATTTCTAGACGCTTAACGTATTAGGTTGAGGAGAAACATTTATTTTTATTTATTCTCCTTGATCTGATACGTCGTGGGCTTGTTCGCATTCCGATTCCCGTGTATTTTGGGAAGCGGGGCGTGACAGCTGGTGAGGGAGAAGTCGACCAAGGAAGAGGCAGAGAAGAGAGTCGTTGTCTTGGAGGCCGAATTGACTCATAAAGAAGGCACTTGGCGCTGGAGTCTGGATGAGAAGGAAGAGCTCCTTAAGAGCTTTCGAATCCAGTTCTCTAAGTAGATGGGGACCATCGAGGACCTTCAAAGGAGATGGTTCATCTATAAGCAGAGATCAAGTCCGAGAAGGATTACAAGATGACAGCTGAGGCAGAGGCTCGATCGAGTCGTCTGTCTCTCGAAAAGACGAGGAGGGACTTTGAAGAGGCAATCAAAGCTTCATGCGTCCATGGCCCTTGCCGAGAAATTGAAGGGCAGACTCGCTCATTTGGATTCGAAGCAGCATAATAAGAAGGTGGTCGACGACGGGCATCATGACACTATAGGGAAGGCCGAAGTAGCCTTAGCATGTAAAGATGTGGTTGATTACTTCGCCTCATTGGTGCCTCATGACTCTCATCCTATTCTAGATCACTTTTACCCTTCCTACGTCTCCTATTGCCTTGACTTATTGAAAAATGTTGATAAAATTGGAGGCGTGTTGGATTTATCAGCGAATGAGGATGAGGTCGAGCCTGTTGTTGGGATCCTTGGGGAATCTTCTACAATTGCTGCCACTAGGAATACGCCAAGTCTAACTCCGGAGTCTAGGCGAGAGCTTTGAACACCTGCATCTTTTAAATTTTTTTTCTTTTTTTATAGAGAAGTTTGTAATGACGTTTACTCTTATTGAAGGAAACTTTTAATTTTTGTCTTCATTCTTGAGCTTGCCCTCATTATTTATATTCTTTTAGCTTTGTAGCTTTGCTTTTATCTGAGATGTTAGCTGAAGTGAGTTAGTTGTAATGTGTCGACCCATGCTGAGGACTTATGACAACTAGTACATTTGATGCCTTATTTTGGCTGAGTATTTAATTGACCAGAACTTGACAAATGACTGCTTAAGTTTTTAGATCAGTTAGTATTAGTCATACACTTAGTATTCATACTTTAGGTTTATGAATATCTTTTTAGCAGAATGGCAACCCTGAGGCTGGGTGTTTAGGTTTTACGGAGGTGCTTAGGTCTTCATAATCCCCGTATGGCCGAGTAATGATTATAGGAGTCGACCATAGGATTGTGCCTTGGGCTTACCTTGATAAAGAGCCAAGGGCTTGTTATTCGACTGAAGAGTCATTGTGCCTTGGGTTTATTCCTAATAAGGTACCAAGGGCTTAAAATTCAACTGAGGAGTCGAATACCCAGAACTCTTGAGAGTTGACTAGGGCTTTCTTTCCCCTAAAGCCAAAAGAAAAACTATGAGAGTTGGCCAAAGGGTTGTACCTTGGGTTTAATACTGATGAGGTACCAAGGGCTTATCCATGATAATCGATGAGAGCCAGAGGAATCGACCATATGTTATGTCTTGGGCTTACCATGATAAAGAGCCAAGGGATTTCTTTCTGACTGAGGAGTCGTTGTGCCTTGGGTTTACCCTGAAGAGGTACCAAGGGCTTTAACAATTCGACTGAGGAGTCGAATGCCTAGAACTCTTGAGGGTTAACTAGGGCTTTCCTTCCCCTAAGGCCGAGAGACAACTATAGGAGTCGGCCAAAGGGTTGTGCCTTGGGTTTATTCCTGATGAGGTACCTAGGGCTTGTCCATGATGATCGATGAGAGTTGGAGGAATCGACCATATGTTATACCTTGGGCTTACCTTGATAAAGAGCCGAGGGCTTTCTTTCCGACTGAGGAGTCGTTGTGCCTTGGGTTTACCCTGAAGAGGTACCAAGGGCTTAGAACTCTTGAGAGTTGACTAGGGCTTTCCTTCTCCTAAGGCCAAGAGACGACTGTAGGAGTCAGCCAAAGGATTGTGCCTTGGGTTTATTCCAGATAAGGTACCAAGGTCCATGATGATCGATGAGAGACGAAGGAATAGATCATATGTTATGCCTTGGGCTTACCTTGATAAAGAGCTAAGGGCTTGTCTTCCGACTGAGGAGTCGTCATGCCTTAGGTTTACCCTAAAGAGATACCAAGGGCTTTCTTTTCGACTGAGGAGTCGTTGTTTCTTAGGTTTACCCTGAAGAGGTTCCAAGGGCTTTAACAATTTGACTGAGGAGTCGAATGCCTAGAACTCTTGAGAGTTGACTAGGGCTTTCCTTCCCCTAAGGCCGAGAGACGACTATAGAAGTCGGCCAAAGGGTTGTGCCTTGGGTTTATTCCTGATGAGGTACCAAGGGCTTGTCCATGATGATCGATGAGAGCCTGAGGAATTGACCATATATTATGCCATGGGCTTACCTTGATAAAGAGCCAAGGGCTTATCTTTCGACTGAGGAGTCATTGTGCCTTGGGTTTACCCTAAAGAGGTAGTAAGGGCTTTCTTTCTGACTGAAGAGTTGTTATGCCTTAGGGTTACCCTGAAGAGGTATCAAGGGCTTTAACAATTCAACTGAGGAGTCGAATGCCTAGAACTCTTGAGAGTTGAATAGGGCTTTCTTTCCCCTAAGGTCGAGAGACAGCTGTGGGACTCAGACAAAGGGTTGTGCCTTGGGTTTATTCCTAATGAGATACTAAGAGTTTGTCCATGATGATTAATGAGAGCCGAAGGAATCGACCATATGTTATGCCTTGGGCTTACCTTGATAAAGAGCCAAGGTCTTTTTATCCGACTAAGGAGTCGTTATGCCTTGGTTTTACCCTAAAGAGGTACCAATGGCTTATCCATGATGATCAATGAGAGTTAGAGGAATCGACCACATGTTGTGCCTTGGGCTTACATTGATAAAGATCCAAGAGCTTTTTTTCCGACTGAGGAGTCATTGTGCCTTGGGTTTATTCCTGAAGAGGTACCAAGGGCTTTCTTTTTGACTGAGGAGCCGTTATGCCTTGGGTTTACCCTAAAGAGATACAAAGGTCTTTAATAATTCGACTGAGGAGTCGAATGCCTAGAATTCTTGAGAGTTGACTAGGGCTTTCCTTCCCCGAAGGCCGAGAGATGACTGTAGGAGTCGGCTAAAGGGTTGCGCCTTGGGTTTACCCTGAAGAGGTACCAAGGGCTTTAACAATTCGACCGAGGAGTCGAATGCCTAGAACTCTTGAGAGTTGACTAGGACTTTGCTTCCCCTAAAACCAAGAGACGACTATAGGAGTCGGCCAAAGGGTTGTGCCTTGGGTTTATTCCTGATAAGATACCATAGGCTTGTCCATGATGATCGATGAGAGCCGAAGGAATCGACCATATATTATGCCTTGGGCTTACCTTGATAAAGAGCCAAGGGCTTGTCTTCTGACTGAGGAGTTGTACCTTTGGTTTACCCTGAAGAGGTACTAAGGGCTTTCTTTCCGACTGAAGAGTCATTGTACCTTAGGTTTACCCTGAAGAGGTACCAAGAGTTTTAACAATTCGACTAAGGAGTCAAATGCCTAGAACTCTTGAGAGTTGACTAGGGCTTTCCTTCCCCTAAGTCAGAGAGATGACTGTAGGAGTCGACCAAAGGGTTATGCATTGGGTTTATTCCTGATGAGATACCAAGGGCTTGTCCATGATGATCGATGAGAGCCGGAGGAATCGACCATATGTTATGCCTTAGGTTTACCTTGATAAAGTGCCAAGGGCTTGTCTTCCGACTGAGGAGTCGTTATGCCTTGGGTTTACCCTGAAGCGGTACCAAGGGCTTTCTTTCCGACTGAGGAGTTGTTGTGCCTTGGGTTTACCTTGAAAAGGTACCAAGGGTTTTAATAATTCGACTGAGGAGTCGAATGCCTAGAACTCTTGAGAATTGACTAGGGTTTTCCTTCCCCTAAGGCTGAGAGATGACTGTAGGAGTCGGCCAAAAGGTTATGCCTTGGGTTTATTCCTGATGAGGTACCAAGGGCTTGTGGCGGGTGCCTAGGTCTTACATGACACTCAGGTCTTTGGTTATAGTGAATCCTTGATCCCTATGAGATCAGAGTTAATTCATGTTGAATAACATTTTTTTAGTTCTGTATTTTACATCATCATGAAAAATATCATTTGCAGGCATCTGATGCTCAAAAGGAGATTGAACCACTTGTGATCTTGCTTTGGCTCTGTTTCAAAAGCAATTTTGTAGCGGATGAGGCCGCCAATATAGAACCTCATTTAGTTGGATTTTGCTTGCTTTCATAGCAGACAATTTGTTGATAAACGAAGATGAGTCAAAACTCTATTTTCCATCTTATCGGCCAAGGTTCCTTTTGAGTCTGAATCTTCAGAAAGGCCTTGAAGGTGGAAGGTTGGCATGCTGGCTCTTGGCAAAAGGAACTGACCAGACACCATGAATCATGTTGAATAGCATTCTCCAGATCAGGTTCACAAGGGTTGAGGGCACGACCAGAAGCTACATGGTACCTTTTGTGGTGGAAACTCTCTTGGAGAGAGAATCCACCAGCCGGTATCGTACTCCCTGAGAATGACAAACCGTGATGTTTTTCTTGAAAGAGCTATGGGAGTACTAGGGATTAGACCATGCCGTGAATGGAGAACTCTCCCTTATAGGGATCATGCGGGTCGCATGCTTCGATCACTAGAGATTAGGCAACTTTAGTGGTGAAGGCATCGGTTAAAGGGACAAAATCATTCTTCCTGAGAATAATCAGCTGACAGGCCCTAAGTTTTTCCTACAATCTCACCTCTGGTATAGGGGAGTTTTCTTCAAAGAGTCCTAATGGTCCCATGTGCCTGTCACAAACTTAATCACTGCTCCTTATGCTCGTATGAGCTATTACCAGTGGGAGCTTCAGTGATATTAGATCTACCCATAACCCTTGGAAGAGGTAGGGTTCTTCTTTGTGATCCAACTCCAGGTTTCTTGGCTATCCAAAAGGTGGAGTTCATCTGGAGTTCGTCTGTGACGGTGATAAGAAGTCTATGCTGCATGTTCAAGCTAGACAATGGCCATAGTGGTGTGTCTACTCTAGAAGGGCTTTTGGGATTCTGAAAGCGGTTCCATCATCTTATGGATGACCTGCTTGGCCAGTGCTCCCCAAAAAGCTGTAGGGGCCCTTGAGGGCTACGCCTATGTTGGCTCCTCATAACCATAGGCTAATCCTCCTTAGCTTGAATGAAGCAACTACAGACTTCATTTAGCTTGGATGATGTAACTCCGATATTGTTCTTTAGGGTGAGTAGAATCAGACCCTTGATCAGAACTTGGCATGTCTTCTCGAAAAAGAAGAGTGGCCCCATGGTGGGCACCAAACTGTTGATGCTCAATATCAAACAGCCAATTAATCCAGAAGAGGATGGTCACAGGGTGATGAAAAATGATGGAGGGATCGCTCACTTCTTCGACTTTATGTCTGGTTCTTGAACTAGGATATCCAAATCCGCTGTAAAGATCAGAAGAACAAACCCGTAAGAGGGCGGGGACTAGTTCCCTCGTGGTACCTCCGACGGTCAAGTCAGCTGATGAACTTAAGCTCGAGTGGAGTTTAGAACTATATGTTCTTATGCTATGTGCATTAGAGATTATCATCTCTCAGTTTAGATTAGGAGGAAGATTTAAATTGCTCCGAGAGTTTTTTGTTAGGTTAGATTAGGTTACCTCTTTCTGATGGTGAACAACCTCCATATATAGAGTGGATGTCCATGGCAGAATGGTTATTTCGGCCATACAGAATGGCGGTGACAAAATGTGAGCTGGAAGATGAGTCATCCCTCGCTCTACAGGTGTTGGCTGGCGACTGGAGAAGAAGTTATTTCAGCATGGGTGATGGTGTCTCCGTGATATCCGAAAAGTGACTTGTGAGTATGGCAGAAGTCATGTGGGCATATTGAGTCGTCCCTCACTTTACAGATGTCTGTTGGCGACTGGAGGGGGAGTTATTTCAGCATGGGAGATGGTGTCTCTGCATTTTCTGGGAAGTGATTTGAGCTGACAAGTCATAGAGACCAATCAGGTCAAAGTCTGGATGAGGCTCGTCCGAGGTGGACTGATATGTTGACATATGCTCTGGGGAGAGGCTTGAGGCTAGGGCCGAGTTCTCAATTTAGTCGACAGTTGAGAATGTCCTTCCAGTCGTTTCTGAGAAATGCCCAGTGAGCGATTGAGTACCCTAAGTAGGATCGTATTCGATGCTAGGGTCGACCGACACCGCCTTTCGTGTTGACTCGGGAATGTCGGCATGTTCGACTGGTTGGAATGTCGTCTTGCCCTAGCTAAGAACGGTCTTTCGAGTCGATATAAAGATGTTGACTCGTTTGGGAGGTCAGGATCTCTCGTGTCGACTCATATCGCCTTTTATGTCGACACCAGAGTGTCAGCTTGACGAGTCGGCGGAGCCGAGGACTCTATGATTGTACCTTGGGTTTATTCCTGATAAGATACCAAGGGCTTGAAATTCGACTAAGGAGTCACATGCCTAGAACTCTTGAGAGTTGACTAGGGCTCTTATTGCATTATTTTGTAAATACTGTATCTTGGGTGAGTGAATACCATAACACTATTGGTAAATAATTTTTAATAAAATTTCTTTTATAATATTTTCTTTATGGATTCGAAGTTCTTTGTGGATACGGAGATCACTTTTTGTGGATTCAAAGAGCATTCCTTGGTAAATTTTTCGGTTTCTCCCTCTTATAATATTTTCTTTATAGATTCGAAGTATTGGTTGCCTCTATCTTGTCGAGATATATGATTACATATATAATATATCAAAATCTGCTTTTCAGTTGGAAAGATATGGTTATTTCTTTACGAACAAGTCAATAATTTGTCTGTATCTGTATTTAACTCATGACAGTCTCATGTTTGCAAATAACGTAATAATAAATTGTCTAAAGCATGCTTACTTCAAAAATAAAAGGACAAGATAAATTCAGTCAGGAAAAGGTATTGGTGAGCCAGTGGAAAAGCTCCACAATCAAATTCTACAGCTAGTCATAAAGAGTTAAAAAAGCCAATTGTCTATTTCTATTTCCTGCAATATATAGACTACTGAAGTTCGCTTCCTGTCGCATTCCATAAAAGTTTGCCCTCAGTTTACACAGACCCATCACCCTAAAACGAGGATATCCAATAATGTTGCCTTCCAGTACAAAGTAATTTAACTTTCACTTTTAACTATATCAAGAACTTTCTTATCCTTTCTATTAAAATCTTATCCTAGAAGGTCTAACTTTGAGAGTAAAGGACTCGGAATGTTGAAGAAAAGCTTTAAGCACACGTTTGGAAAATATCTATAGGCTTATAACGGAGAACTTCCGTTCATAAACAATTCTTTTACAAAAATAATAATTGCATTAAATGATCATCGATGGGGATATTTTTTATTTTATTTTATGAAGTTTACTGTATATGAGAATTTTTTTAAAAAAAAGGAGATATAAATAAAAATATTTCTTTTAGTTTTCCCGCTTGTTTTAACACTATTTTGACAGTTTACTAAGAAGGAACAAAAAATAAGAGTTCCATAATAAAATCTCAGCCCTTAATCCATTGTTATAGAGGGCAAAATCATCTTTAAGAATTACCTTTTATGATCAATTTCACTTCCCTTTTCTATACTCCCATTTGAGGAGAAAAAAACAACAATACTTCTTTGAAAATTTCACTTTTTCTATCATCTCTTACCCTCTCCCAAGAAAAAAAAAGAAAAGAAACACACACACACACACACACACGTATGTGTGTGTGTTGGCGACTGTGGCTAAATCTGGAATAAAACAGATAAATCTGTTAGATAGTTGAAGTGCTATAATTTTTAAAAAAATTCAAGTTTAGCTGATGTGCGTTTATGAAACGTTGTGCTTAAAGCAATATTTGGCTTACTCCGGTGCAATGATTCCAATGCCAAATTGCTTCCAGGAATAGCAATATAGTATACTGGTGTGCACCGACCAAGTACTGTCAAGATCTCATCGATCTATAAGACTTTTCGGTCAATGCAAAGATCTCCTCGATCTGTTAAATCTTTTGGTTCAAAACCTTTCTGTTCAGGCAAAGATCTTCTTGATCTGTTAAAACCTTTCGGTTCAAAACCTTTCTGTTCAGGCAAAGATTTTTCTATATGAAAAATATTTCGGCTAAAATAAAGATCTTTCGATCTGTAAAAACCTTTCGGTTCAGGGCTATGTCCTTCGGGCACAGACTAAAGCTTGCACGCTTTCAAACTCTGCAATAGCAGCACAACAGCTCAATAGATTCAACACTTCAATGTGTTTGAGTATCCCCAAGTGTTGCCCTAAGGGGCACGATTTATAGTTCTCTAAGGCACAAACAGTCATAAATATGACTGTTACAAATCATAATGGTAATTATGATTGTAACAACAAATGAATTGATTATTGTAATCGTTGCATGCATGCTTAATTGGTACATGTAGTAATACCTGAACACGAGGTTCGCGTTTCTGCGCAACGCAAGGGTCTTATCGAGACTCACAAACACGAGGGTCGCGTTCCCTCTCACAAATGCGACGGTCACTCCTTGTATGAACGCGAGAGTCATGTTCCGTTGCTACGAAGCAGCCTACGAGGCAGCCTGCGTGGCAGCCACAGTGACGCCACCTAGCCCTGATGCCTCCGTACGAAGTGCAAAGTGCGCTTTACAAAGTGTCACTTAGTGCCTCAGCCCGATTAGCCCCGATCCCCAGCCCATTGACCCACAGCCTATGGGCCCACAACCCACGACTCATGACCCATGATCCACTAGAACTTATGAGTGATTAATTGAATAAAAATAATTCTCGGCTTACCTTTCGCAAGACTCAAACACAGGACCTTTTGAAACACCAAAACTTTAACTTTCCACTACGCTACTAAGGATTTCTAAAAAAATACTATTAATTAATAAATATATGTTTGAAAACTTATTTTTTGGAAAACGGTTTTGACCAAAAAATCTAACAATCCCCCACAAGTTTTTAAACTAGTATCGTGTAACGGTACCGTTGTTTCAATCGTTATGCATAAGGTAGATGTCGTAAAGACTTAAATTCCCTTTAGACCAACTGAATAAAAGATAGATGCATGGTGTCGCAGAGACTTGAACCAGCACATGTCTAAAAATTCATCCATCACACAAGATTAAACTCATATGTGGTAGTTTTTACTTTGAATCATACTTACCTTTGCCTTTGCCTTTGCCTTAGCTTTGCACATTTATGGCCCTGTGCATATCCTGGTTTTTGCTAGGGCTCTAGGCATTTTTCCACAAGATACCATAGGAGATGGCCAAATCTCCACCCAGGCATAGATGAGTTCTTTAGGCATGTTTCCTATTAATTATCCTGCATCCGAGATGCTTTGAACTCATTAAGACATAAGAGCTATCCTCTCTCATGATAGGATTCTAGGTGAGTCCTTTAGGCGTGTTTCCTATCTAACACCCCACATCCGAAATGCTTTGGACTCATTAAGGCTTAACAGTCATCCCCTTTACATGATAGGATCATCGGTGAATCCTTTATGCATGTTACCTATCCAACAGTTCGCATCCGAAATGCTTTGGACTTATTAAGACTTAACAACCATCTTCTATACCATGATAGGATTTCACTTGTAAATCTTACTTGACTTTTAAACCAATCATCTTGTCATTAGTAGCGTAAACTTTAAACTAATAACTTGATGTAAATGGTAAGTATTTGTAAGACTCGTTAAATTTTGTAAATCTTACTTGACTTTTGAACCAATTATTTTATCATTGGTAGCATAATCTTTGAACTAATAACTTGATGTACATGGTAAATATTTGTAAGACTCGCAAAACTTTGAGACCCATTCCAGCAGACATCCTTTCAACTATGTCTTTTTTCAGATCCTTAGTCAAAGGATTAGCCACATTCTCTGAAGACCGGACATCATTCACAGAGATGACTCCTTAGAAAATGAGTTCTCTCAAATAGGCATGCTTCAGATGAATGGTCTGCTTTTTTCTATTGAATATCGAGTTTGCTGTTTCAGCACTCGCCGCCTGATTATTATAATAGATAGTAATTGTGCCTTGCAATTCTGTCAATGGAAGGTTTTGAAAAAAACAACTGAACCACTCAGCTTCATTTCCTACAGCACAGAGTATGAAGAAATCAAATTCTATCGATGACCGTGCAATCATACTTTGCTTCTTAGACTTCCACGAGACGACAGCTCCACCCATTGTGAAGATAAAACCTCCAGTAGATCTGTACTCATCTGGTTCTGAGCACCAACTAGTATCTGAATAGCCTTCGATTACAGCCGAATATCTAGTATAGAATAGGCCCAAACATGTAGTTCCTTTCAAGTATCTCATCAATCTCTGAACAATATCCCAATGAAGCTTTCCAAGATTTCTTATGAACCTACTAAGCATTCCTACAACAAATGCTATGTCTGGCATTGTGCAGCTCATCACGTACATAAGACTCCTAATGATCTTTGAGTACCTTAGCTGCTCTACTAGTCTTTTAGTGTTTGATCGTAGCTTCTTATTGTAATCATACAGAACTAACAGTTCTGACAGGTCGTAGTAGCCATACTTTCTTAGCATGCTATCAACATAATGAGATTGGGATAATCCAATACCCTCTTCAGAGTATATAATTTTGATTCCGATAATTACGTCGTAGTTCCAAGGTCATTCATGCTGAACTGTGCCAAAAGAAATTTCTTGATAGATATTACTATCTCCAAATCACTCTCGATGATGACCATATCATCCACATAGAACCAGATAACCACCACCTTTCCTTCAACGACCTTGATGTATAGACACTTGTCAAATTCACTGACTTGATACCCATTATTGTGAACAACTCCATCGAACTTCTCATGCCAGAGTTTTAGAAGCTGCTTAAGTCCATATAGAGACTTAACAAGTTTATAAACTTTACCAGCTGGAGCATCAAGTCCTTTTGATTTTTCCTTATAGATCTCTTCTGTGAGATCTCCATTGAGAAAGGCAGTCTTCACATCTATCTGATGTATGACAAACCTTTTTATCGTTGCCCATGCGATAAGTACTATGATGGTAGTGATCTTACAAACTGGTACATAGATATCAAACAAAATCTATTCCTTCTTTCTGATGAATCCTTTTGCCACCGGTCTTGCTTTATACTTCTCAATAGTACCATCAGGACAAAGCTTCTTCTTGAAGATCCACTTGCAACTGATAGGTATTACACCTTCATGTACAACCACCAACTCCCAAGTATGATTTTGGATCAATGAATCCATCTCATTATCTATAGCTTCTTTTCACAAAAGAACGTCTGTTAACTACATTGCTTCTTAGAAAGTTTGTGAATCTCCTTCCACATTATAGGTGATGAAGTCTTCTCCAAAATCTTTTTGTCTCCTGATACGCTTGGAAGGTGGTTCGGTAACTCCTTCATCATTGACACTTTTAGTTTCTCACAAAACTGGCTCATCTGGTGCTTCTGACGTACCAACATTCTCTGCATCCTGAGCTTCAATGATCTCTGGTGCATCTGATGTACCAGCAATCTCTGATATATCTTTGAGCAACAAACCTTTATCCTTGATAAACTTATCCTCAAAGAATTCTACATCCCGAGCTTTAATGGCGTGGTTGGTTCTAAGGTCCAGGAATCTGTAAGCATCGCTATCTTCAGCAAAGCTAAGAAACACACACATGTTTGCCTTTGGCCCGAGCTTAGGCCTTTTGATATCTGGAACTCAAACATAAGTGAGACACCTCCATACTTTGAGACTATCCAAAGGATCTGGATATCACAACCATAATTGATGAGGAGTACTATCAATTTTGAAATAGGATACTCTGTTCAGAATCCAGTTTGACATTAGCATAGCCTCTCCCCAATAGCAGGTAGGTAGACCAGATGTGATTAGCATCAAATTCACCATCTTGATCAATGTGCGATTTTTTCTTTCTGCAATCCTATTAGATTGCGGAGAATACGGAATAGTAATTTCAGCAATGATTCCATGCTCCTTGAAGTATGCTTCCGACTCCTTAGATCGGTATTCTCCTCCTCTGTCGCTCCTGATTCTTTTCATCTAAAGTCTAAGCTGATTCTCCACACGAGTCCGAAACTCGATAAACTTGCTAAATGTTTCATCTTTAGATTTCAACAGGTAGACGTGACAGAAGCGAGAATGGTCATCAATGAAGGTGATGAAGTACTTCATGCCGTCTCGAGTGACGAAGCTCTTGAAGTCACAAGTATCTGAGTGAATCAGATCCAATAGGTTGGTGCTCCTTGTGATGCTTTGAAAGGGCTTCCTTGTCAGTTTCACTTGCACACAGACTTCATACTTCTCAGGTTTGTTACCCCAACATTTTGGAAGTAATCCTAATTTTTCCATACTAGATAGTTGTTTATAATTTACATGTCCCAGTCTATTATGTCATAACACAGATGAGTAAGCAGAAGAGGATATTTTATTTATAACTGAGTTGGGTACAATAGTACTAATTTTATACATGTCATTAATACGATATGCATTTTCAAAATATATTTTCTTAAAAGATAGTACAACCTTTCATTCTTAGAAATTTAGCTTCATACCTACGTCACATATGAGGCTTCCAGAGACTAAGTTTTTGGCAACTGAGTGAACATGTTTCACATCATTCAATATGAGAGTCTTCCCTGAAGAGAGAGTCAGAACCATAGTCCTAGTTCAAAGAACAGATACTACAAAACAATCAGTCATTGATACGTTCTCTTTGGCAGCAACATAAGAAGAGAACAAATTTTTGTTAGAGCAGACATGACAAGTAGCACATGTGTCTAATCACCAACCAGAGATGTTGTTGGGAGTTATCACCTGAAATAGCATAGCCACACAATTGTTAACTTGATTAACATTGTATGTTGTTCCATTCTTTGGTACTTTGCGGTCCTTGGCAAAATTTCCTTGATTCCTACAGTTGAAGTATTTGCCTCTCTTCTTGAACTCTTTCTTCTGAACATTTAGATTCTTCGGGTTTTGGTTCTTCTTTTTGTTAAATGATTTCCTTTTCTTTTTGGAAGAAGAACTAGTGTCCTTCTCAGAGTTAGCAGCCACCATGTTAGCAGACGCCTTCTGCTTAGTAAGGATCTCATTCTTTGTGCGAGTCTGAATCTCATCCTCGATCCAAATGAATATCTTCAAATCTGACATAGTTACC
This sequence comes from Asparagus kiusianus, assembly GCA_022839385.1. NCBI lineage: Eukaryota > Viridiplantae > Streptophyta > Magnoliopsida > Asparagales > Asparagaceae > Asparagus > Asparagus kiusianus. The sequence goes on from BQKN01061777.1 coordinate 58,923, forward strand.
TGTCTTTTCCTTCTCCGAATGTCAGTGGAGAATGACATCCAAGATGGAGGAAGCTTGTTGACAATTGCACCAGAAATAAAGGTTTGACAAAGATTGATCTTTTCATCCTTCAGCTTCATAACAAGCTTTTCAAGCTCTTCGACTTGAGGCAGAACCTCAGTGTCATCTTCGAATTTAAAGTCCAGAAACTTGACAATGAGGTGAGACTTGAACAGCTTCTCCTCATCCTTATACTGGTCCTCCATAGCATTCTAAATTTCCTTTGCAGAGGGCTTATTGGTGTAAGCATCTGCTAAATGACCGGTTAGGAAATTAAGGAGATAACTCTTGCAGAAGTGATCATCTCTAGCCCAAGATGCCTTAGACTCAAAATCTTCTTCAGATTCGGGTTTCTCCTCAGAAACCACATAGTAGATTTTTAGGAGTTGCATCCCAAAAATCACTTTTCGACGCCATGCATTAAAGTTAGATCTGTCAAAGTTCTCTAACTTAAGACAGTCCACTCCAAGTGTCATTGCAGGATCTATTGTAGATCAAAAATATTGCTTTAAAATTATTGACCCATGTGGCTAAATCTGGAATAAAACAGATAAATTTGTTAGATAATTGTAGTGCTATATTTTAAAAAAAATTCAAATTTAGCTGATGTACGTTTATGAAATACTGTGCTTAAAGCAATATTTTGGATCCTAAGACCAAACTGCTTCCAAGAACATCTATACAATACACTGGTATGCACCGACCAAGTACTGTCAAGATCTCCTCGATCTATAAGATCTTTCGGTCAAGGCAAAGATCTTCTCGATCTGTTAAACCTTTTGGTTCAAAACCTTTTGGTTAAAACATTTCTGTTCAGGCAAAGATCACCTTGATCTGTTAAAACTTTTCGGTTCCAAACAGTTCGGTTCAGGAAAAGATCTTTCAATCTGAAAACCTTTCGGTTAAAACAAAGATATTTCAATCTGTAAAAACCTTTCGGTTCAGGGCTATGTCCTTCAGGCACAAACTAAAGCTTGCACGCTTTCAAACTCTGCAGTAACAGCAACACAACAGCACACTAGATTCAATACTTCAATGTGTTCGAGTATCCCCAAGTGCTGCCCCTAGGGGCACTATTTATAGGCCTCTAAGACCAGCTCAAGGGTCACAAACAGTCATAAAAATGACTGTTAGAAATAATAATGGCACTTATGATTGTAACAGCAAATAAGTTGATTGTTGTAACTGCTTCATGCAGGCTTAATTACTGCATGTAGTAATGCCTGAGCGCGAGGTTCGCATTTCTACACAACGCGAGGGTCTCATCGAGAGTCGCGAACACAAGGGTCGCATTCCCTCTCATAAACGCAAGGGTCGCACCTCGTGTGAACGCGAGAGTCACGTCCCCTTGCTGTGAAGCCGCCTGCGAGGCGGCCACAGTGGTAGCCAACGATGCCTCCGTGCGAAGTGCAAAGTGCGCCTTACAAAGCGTCACTTAGCGCCTCAGCCCGATTAGCCCCGATCCCCAGCCCATTGGCCCATAGGCGCACGACCCACTAGAACTTATGAGGGATTAATTGAATAAAAACAATTCTCGACTTGCCATTGACAAGCCTCGAACATAAGACCTTTTGAAACACCAAAACTTTTAAATTTATGCTACGCTACCAAGGATTTCTGAAAAATACTAATAATTAACAAATACATAATTTGAAAACTCATTTTTTTGGAAAACGGTTTTGACAT
>BQKN01061777.1:70647-84422 GCA_022839385.1 Asparagus kiusianus
TATATATATATATATATATATTATAATTGTTTTCTCTTTTTCTTCTTCTCCAAAACGCAAACAGTGACACCATCTTTCTTCTTCTCTCTCCCCCCGACCACGCCATGGCCGTCGCCATCAAACCCACACCCGCTCCTCCCCAACGAAACCAAGCCCGACGAACCGCCGCCCACCTCTCTCATCGTCACCGACGAACTCCAACCGTCGCCATGTCCTCCCTTCGAACCCCAACAGCCCTCGAGCCACACCACCACCTCCTCCTCCACCTTCTCCGACCCCCGACCTCCTCTCCCCATCAAGCTCTCCCCCTCTAAACCAACGCCCAAGCCTCCACGCCCTCCTCCCTCGTCCCCCAATCCGAGCTCCCCTCTCTGCCCCCATCTCCTCTCCAGCCCGCTGCCGACTCCACCACCACCAGTCACCATCCAACCCCTACAGAGAGCTCCCCCCCGCTGCACCATGCCACCACCACGAGCTCGAACAAGCCCTCGCCCTCCTGAACCACCGCCAGCAGCCCTCCACGCCGAGAGTGCCGCACTGTCCCCTCCTCGACGCCATCCTCCCGTAGCCTCCGATCAGCACCAACGAACTACCTCTCCCTCGATGACGCCTCTCCCCTGACCCACACTGAGCTCCGCCCTGAGCCCAACCAGAACCGCTGCCAACCTCCGGCCACTACAACAGTCCCTCTGACGCCTATATCTGCCCTCGCCCCGCCCTTCACGCAAACAACCTCCAGATCCGCGTCGCCTCGAGCTCAGCCATGACCAGACCTGTCGTCGTCCACAACCGCCACCTCCATCTCCTCTCTGCCCTCATCTCCTCTCTAGCCCGCTGCCGACTCCACCACCACCAATCACCATCCCGCCCCTGTAGCGGGCCCCCCCCCCCCCCCCCCCCCCTCCCCCGCGCTACACTACGTCGCCACCACAAGCTCGAACAAGCCCTCACCCTCCTAAACCACTGCCAGCAGCCCTCCACGCCGAGAGTGCCGCATTGTCCCCTCCTCGATGCCAGACTCACGTAGCCTTCGATCAGCACCGACGAACTGCCTCTCCCTCGATGACGCCTCTCCCTAACCCACACTGAGCTCCGCCCTGAGCCCAACCAAAACCGCTGCTAACCTCCGGCCACCACAACAGCCCCTCTGACACCCAGATCTGCCCTTGCCCCACCTTTCATGCCAACAACCTCCAGATCAGTGCTACCTCGAGCTCAGCCATGACAAGACCTGTCGCCGTCCACAACCGCCACCTCCATCTCCTTGTCGACGACCAGCCCCTCCCCTGAGTTCGACGCCGCTGTTGCACCACTGTCCAGCAGATCCATCATGACTCAGTCGTTCAAATCCATTGTACTGCTTCCGCATCGGCGCTACCGCCTCATCATCAGGCCCCTTGGCCTCGTAGGCAAGATCCCTTTCTTATTGACTCGCAATTTAATTTCTAGATCTGTTATGAGTTAATTAATTAGATAAGTCTGTGATATATTATTACCTGCATGGGATTGCTTGACATGAATAGCTGTGTGAAAACTTGTTGTTTTATCACTTAGTTGTTATCCAATAGGAGAGACTTTACATGAAGACGAATTCTATTAAAAGTATGATTTATAAGCGTGCTTCAAAGCATGGCTATACTCACTCGACATTGATATCTCGATGTGAGGATCCCGAATTCCCATGATATCGATATCCCGGTATGAGGTTTCCTGACTATTACTATTATAGCATTGACTAGACGATGCACTCTTGATCGGACATGTTGTGGGTCACGGTTATTTTCATAGTTTTACAGAAGTTGTTCCACGGTAACTTCATGGCTAGTACATAATATTTCATGTACAATTGCGTAATTAATATGACAAACATGAGGTTATAAAGAGGAATTAGACGGAGAATATAGCATGTATATAAACGGGCACGTCACTTTCCTGTTATCGTGATATCGTGAGTGTTATATATATGGGCCAAAGGGCCAATACTTGACTTGAAGATGGTCCCCGGACAGGTTTACGGGGACCCGATTATATACATAAAAATATTTTTTCCTAATTCAAATAACATGTAAAACAAGAATAATATGCTTGCGTGTTTTATGGTGGACCTTGTTAGTCTTGTGAGATGTAGGCCAGTTGTTTTCTTTTCATACATAGATCGGGATTGATATTTAATTATCTATAATTTGAGGCATATGTTATATATATGAGGGTTTCCTTGTTTGGATTATTTCGCTCGACGTACTACGTCACTTGTTGTAGATTTTTAAGTATTAATTCCATCTAGTTGTATGACTCTGTCACTTGGATGATTATTCCGATCGCTAGCTGCATGATTTTGTTACCCTATTGATTTATGGATTCTTATGATCGATTGATTTATGGATTCTTATAATTATCATATTTTAGTAGTGAATTTACATGTTTATTTTTTCGTATTTCCAGTTGCACGTTCTTTTGTCAATTCTGTTATCGTATCATTTTTCGCTTTGGTTTTCATTGTTCTATTTGTTTGTGGAGGTCTTGCCGTGTGCCATGCACGCTGACGTACACCTGTTTTTTCTGGTGTACATCAGATTTAGAGGAAGAACATGTTTAGCTTGGAGATGCGTCAGAGCCTGAGTATTCTCAGCAGGAGTGCCTAGCGGATGGAGCAGAAGAAAAAGCCGAAGCTTAGTTATTGGTCCTAGTTGTTTTTGTAGTCTTTTCCCTTCTATTTCTGTTGAACGATGTATTTCATATTTCGTCAGTATTCATTGTTCCATTTTGTATAAGGGCATGTTGACCCGAATATTATGTCTCGGATATTGTCCTATTTGTGATATGATATTTTATTCTGAGTTTGTCTATTATATTCTTGCTATCTGTGATCGGGGACCTGTGACTTTGCATTATATTTATTTTTTGACGCTTAGTGTATTAGGTTAAGGAGAAATACTTATTTTATTTATTCTCCTTAATCTAATACGTCGCGGGCTTGTTCACATTCTGATTCCCAGGTATTTTGGGAAGCGGGGCGTGATAGGTTTTAGTAGTGGCCCATGCAGGTCACGGTCCTAAGTCCTCACTAGTAAGAATATAATGGATAATTTAGATACATATCATATTTTATTCGTAAGACTATAGTTAGCCCTTATCCTATCATCTTGATGAATTATGTCTTAGTCCCTCTCTTATCACTCTTTGACTCCGGAGTTTTCCACTAGTCTTGTCTCGTCACTTCGCGACTACACGCTCTCTTCCTATAACTTTTCTTTTCTCACGTCGGTCATTATTTTATGTATTATTATTTTTACATTATATTTTCTTTGATTTGACTTGTGTATCGGTTGATTGTATTGAATTATGTATTATTTATTATATTATTTTATGTATCAAATACAATATTATATTGTATGTTTTTATTTGTTTATAAATCTATTTTATCTTTCATAGTTCATGTTTTATGTATTATATATTTTATTTATGTATATTACGCTAATTGTATTTATGTGATTTTTGACTACTATACAATATACTACTATGTCTAAATTGATTTTATATAGTGATGATTATTATTATTGTAACTTGTTTATATTTATGAATATTACTAATACTTCTAATTTATCATATTGTTTATCAAATATATAATTATGTTCTTCTTATTATGTTTTATATAATATGTTTATTTTGAATCACGTGTTTACTCTTATGTCTATCTTATCATATAAAATTTTGTGACTCTTTCCATCAAAATTTATTTTTGTTAGCATGATTAGTACCATGAGTATACAGAATTTTTATATACTTATTTTTATGTATGTGTTTCCATTTTTAACGCTTATTATACATAATGATTATATTTGTTATACACATCATATGTTTCTGAATCTTGTTTATCCTTTTTGCTTTTATATCTTTTATTTTTATACTTTGATTTTATTTGTGTTTCTTTGAGCCTAACTATGATTTTATATTATTTACTTTGTTTTATATAACTGTTTGTATGCTAATAATTATTGTGTATCGTTTCATTCTGCTATTGATTATTATTATGATTTGCCTCTGTTTGTTTGTCTATATGTATTGATGTGTTTCTATCTATGTTTATTTCTTAATGTTATTTTCAATTGTGATTATATATGTTCTGTATACCTTATTATAATCTTTTTTGTACTTCTACCTGATTTGTTCTGCATTCTTGTCTTACATCTTGTGCTTTTCTAGTGATATTGTGTCATTCTTGTGTTTAGCATATTTCAGTCATTTTACACTATCATTGAACTATTGTATATTATATTATAAATGTATTATTAACTTGCTAACTTGTTTAATTACGTATAAAGTAGTTTCATTTAGTATATTTTATTTCATTCTTTACTTCCAATTACATGTATCATCATTGTTGATTTAATTTATCAATCATTTCATCTTTCTTAGTTTTGTTTATGTTTTGCTTACTTATTTTCTATATACAGTTTCTTATTCAGTCTAATACTAACTTTTTATTTTGTTCTTTGTTCATATTAGTCTGCTTCATTTATTTAGTCATAATATTTATATAAAGTGTGTGTTTTCAATAATTATTGTTGTGATATATGACTATAATTATTTATTTTGTTTTTGATATGATATACTACTATAATTCATTTCTTATATGTTGTTGTGTCATATCACCTTGTCCTTCCATGATTATCTGCTTTGTATTATTTTGTATATCATATCTATTTGGTTTATGTTCAATTACCTTCTAATATTCCTCTTGCATTGTGTTGCTTATTTTTACATAATTATATTGTTTGTCGCATTCTAATTTCTTTGTATACAATTTGTAAATTCCTAATATTTGTGTAATGAATTATTTATCTGCTAAATTTTGTATACTGTTTTACATGATTATTTGATTGTATAATTATTTTAATAATTGTGTTTAGCTATTTATACTTGACTGTCTTTGTATCTTTTCTATGTTTCAGACTACTTTTCATCATTCCATCAATTAAATATGTTTTTTTGTGTTTATTTTGTATGTATTATCATTCTAATTACCTTATGATTGCTTTTCCTATTATCTTTGATTTAAACTTATTATTATATCATTCTATTTTGTTATATGATCCTGTTGATATTTGTTTTTCGCTCGTTTACTCGTTTTTATTGATTTTATATCTTACATTGTGTTTTTAATATCTTTAGTTTGAACCTGTATTGATTGTGTTTTTTCATAATTAAATTTCTTTTTTGTTTTTGATTAACCATTGTTATACCCTGCTATTATGTTTTGTTTAAACTGTTATGTATTTTAGATTTTTTGATTTTTTTCTTATTATGTTGTTTATGTTTTTGTCTGTTTCTTTTGTATTTGACTTATTTTTGTGTTTGCTTTAGATTTATTGTTCTTACTTGACTTTATTCTCACTTAATATGTTTCTGCTTTGTTTCTATGAATGCTTGTATATTATTTGTATGATTCACTCTATATGATTGTTTATTTATATTGTACCTATTTGTTTTGATTCTATATTATTGCTTACCTTATACTTTATACTGATTAGATTGCGTATATATTTACAAGTACGGTATAGCAAGTTCACACAGTAAAATATGTTTGTATCACAGTATTTGTTTGGACTTTGTTGCGAGTCTAAAATGTGATAGCGATATCTTAGCTGTCATATCTTGTATCTTACCTTGTGTTATTTTTGTTTTACATTCTCTTTTGTTTATGAATATTGTTCCATATCTCTACCCTTAGATTCTTTCTGCATTATTTTTATTTTAATTCCGAGGATAAAATTTGTTTTAAGGGGGGTATAATATAAGGACCATGAATTCTGATACTAGTTAAAATAATTTTCTAGTATTTTAAAATATTTAATTATAATTTTTAAAAGAGTATTTATATTTTTTCAAATTTCTATAATTTTATATGATTTAAAGTCTAAGTTTTATATTTATTTAAATAATTTAAATATTTATAAATTTATTTAGTGTAGTAAATATTTTTTTTGGAATTTATCCATTGTATTACCGATACTATTATGTATCATTTTGAATAATATGTGATATTATTATTATTATTACGTATATTTTCGTATAATAAGTTGTATTATTAATTATGTATTATTTGTATAATTTATTGTATTATTTTTACTGTTGCATATTACCGATCGTATTAGTACGACTAGTACGTTTTACTGTGTAGATAATTATCCCATAATTATTTAATTTTAAATATAAGTAATTATATTTTTTATTAATTATTATTTTTTAATTGTACAATTTCTTGTATTATTTTTACTGTTGCGTATTATCGGTTGTAATACTATAACTGGTATGTTTTGAAGTGTAAATAATTGTCACGTAATTAATTAATTTTTTCGTGATAATTATTATTTTTAAATAAATTTTAAAAATCCTAATTTTCTCTCTCTCTCTCTCTCTATATATATAATAATTGTTTCCTCTTTTTCTTCTTCCCCAAAACGCAAACAACGCCACCATCTTTCTTCTTCTCTCTCTCCCCGACCACGCCATGGCCGCCGCCACCAAACCCACACCCGCTCCTCCCCAACGTCGCCGAGCCTGATGAGCCGTCGCCCGCCTCTCTCCTCGTCGCCGATGAACTCCGACCGTCGCCACGTCCTCCTTTCGAACCCCAGCAGCCCTCGAGCCACGCCACCACCTCCTCTTCCACCTTCTCCAACCCCGACCTCCTCTCCCCGTCAAGCTCTCCCCCTCAAAACCAATGCCCAAGCCTCCACGCCCTCCTCCCTCGTCGCCTAGTCCGAGCTCCCCTCTCCACCCCTAACTCCTCTCTAGTCCGCTGCCGACTCTACTACCACCAGCCGCCATCCAGCCCCTGCAGCGAGCTCCCCCCTGCTGCACCACACCTCTACCACGAGCTCGAGCAAGCCCTCACCCTCCTGAACAACCGCCATCAGTCCTCCACGTCGAGAGTGCCGCACTGTCCCCTCCTTGATGCTAGCCTCACGTTGCCTCCGATCAGCACCGAAGAACTGCCTCTCCCTCGACGACGCCTCTCCCCTGACTCATACCAAGCTCCACCCTGAGCCTAACCAGAACTACTACTAACCTCCGGCCACCACAACAGCCCCTCTGATGCCCAGATCTGCCCTCGCCCCGCCTTTCACGCCAACAACCTCCAGATCCGCGCCACCTCGAGCTCAGCCCCGACCAGACCTATCATCGTCCACAACCACCACCTCCATCTCTTCGTCGACAACCAGCCCCTCCCTTGAGTTCGACGCCGCTGTTGCACCACTATCCAGCAGATCCATCGTGACTCGGTCGTTCAGATCCTATGTACCGCTTCCACATTGGCGCTACCGCCTCATCATCAGGCCCCTTGGCCTCGTAGGCAAGATCCCTTTACTTATTGACTTACAATTCAATTTCTAGATCTGTTATGAGTTAATTAATTAGATAAGTCTGTGATATATTATTACCTACGTGGGATTGCTTGACATGAATAGCTGTGTGGAAGCTTGTTGTTTTATCACTTAGTTGTTATCCAATAGGAGAGACTGTACATGAAGACGAATTTTGTTAAAAGTATGATTTATAAGCGTGCTTCAAAGCATGGCTATACTCACTCGACATCGATATCCTAATGTGAGGAGTCCTGAATTCCCTTGATATCGATATCCTGGCATGAGGTTTCCTTGACTATTACTATTATAGTATTAACTAGACAATGCACTCTTGATCGGACATGTTATGGGTCACTGTTATTTTCATAGTTTTACAAAAGTCGTATCACGGTAACTCCGTCGCTAGTACACAATATTTCATGTACAATTGCGTAATTAATATAACAAACATGAGGTTATAAAGAGGAATTGGACGGAGAATATAACATGTATATAAACGGACACATCGCTTTCCTGTTATCGTGATATCGTGAGTGTTATATATATGGGCCAGAGGGCCAATACATGACTTGAAGGCGGACCCCGGACAGGTTTACGAGGACCCGATTATATACATAAAAATATTCTTCCCCAATTCAAATAACATGTAAAACAAGAATAATATGCTTGCATATATTATGGTGGACCTTGTTAGTCTTGTAAGATGTAGGCCAGTTGTTTTCTTTTCATACATAAATCGGGATTGATATTTAATTATCTACAATTTGAGGCATATGGTATATACATGAGGGTTTCCTTATTTAGATTATTTCGCTCGACGTACTACGTCTCTTGTTATAGATTTTTAATTATTAATTTCATCTAGTTGTATGACTCTTTCACTTGGATGATTATTCCGATCGCTAGCTGCATGATTTCGTTACCCGGTTGATTTATGGATTCTTATAATCGATTGATTTATGGATTCTTATGATTATCATGTTTTAGTAGTGAATTTGCATGTTGATTTTGTCAGATTTCCAGTTGCACGTTCTTTTGTCAATTCTGTTATCATATCGTTTTCCGCTTTGGTTTTCGTTGTTCTATTTGTTTGTGGGGTCTTGCTGTGTGTAATGCACGCTGACGTACATCTGTTTTCTCTGGTGTAGAGTCAAACTTAGAGGAAGAACAGATTTAGCTTGGAGATGCGTCAGAGCCCGAGTATTCTCAGCATGAGTGCCTAGCGGATGGAGCAGAAAAAAAGCCGAAGCTTAGTTATTGGTCCTAGTTGTTTTTGTAGTCTTTTCCCTTCTATTTCTGTTGAACAATGTATTTCATATTTCGTCAGTATTCATTATTCAGTTTTGTATAAGGGTATGTTGACCCGAATATTATGTCTCGGATGTTATCCCATTTGTTATATGATATTTTTTATTCTGAGTTTGTCTATTATATTCTTGCTATCTGTGATCGGGGACCTGTAACTTCGTATTGTATTTATTTTTTGATGCTTAGCGTATTAGGTTAAGGAGAAATATTTATTTTATTTATTCTCCTTAATCTAATACGTCGCGGGCTTGTTCACGTTCCGATTCTCGGGTATTTTGGGAAGCGGGGCGTGACAATAGCTGGGAGATCCGGTATATGACCCGCATCAAGACAAGCAGACAATGTTCCTTGTTACCATCATAGAGCATAGTAGTCTGGGAACATGCAGGTGGGCCATGATACTGGCCAGGTCGCTTGACCCAAAAAAAATTATTTATTTTATTTTGATTTTGTAATTGGTTTTTTATAGTTTCTAAGCATTGTTTAACAATTAAAAATTATATGTAACTTAATAATTAAAATCTAACCATTGTACGAAATAGAAAACTAAGTTTATTAAGTCATATTGTATATTTGTATAGAATTACAAAGAGAAACATGAGAACATAGATATTTAACGTGGTTCGGAACAAGTCCTATAATTGTTCAATTAGTTTAAAAAAAGTATAAGAGAAAAAGGAATTACAATAAACTATATGAAAAAAAGCTAACCGGTAATAGATCACAAAAAGAAGATTAAAGCTACAATGGGATGAATCTAACGGCCCAACCCACATATTGGCCCAACCTGCTCGCTGTGTTCTAGAGGCCGAGCAAGCTGCTAGCTCCCATGGGATGCTGGTTGTTGGGGTATTCAAGCAGCGGAAGAAAAACTTAAACAATCAAGAAACCCTAAATCTACCAAGCAATCAAGATAAATAGCAAACAATAAGATTTAACGTGGTTCCACGCGATCAAGATGATATGTGTACGTCCACGGGGAGAAAGGGGAAGATCTTTTTTCTTTTGAGAAGAGTTTACAAGAGGTTAAAACTACACACCCCTAACAATGATGGAATATAGATCTCTTTTTTTTGTTTTCAAAACCTATGGATTGATACAATATATAGAAAGATTGATGCTCAATCCTATTAGAACTCTAACTTGAATCCTAATTGGATTTCCCAATTCAATTAATTCATTCAATTCAATCCTAATTAGGATAGTATAACTAATCCTAATTAGAGTCCAAACCCAATCCTGCTTATCAACTGATTTGAGTCATCACGAACTCAACAATTTCCACCTTGACTCACATCACATTGAATCAATCCTTTGCGAAGATTTTCCAAAATCAACCCCCACTTTATACAACTCCCTCCTAAGAGTATTTCTCCAACGTTACTTCTGAAGAACGTGGATGAAGTCCAGAGATGCTTTAAACTTCTCCACTAGAATGGCCTTTGTCATCATATCCGTCGGATTCTTCTTTGTACTGATCTTCACCAATTCGATCACTTTTACCCTGTCAATCCACTCTTGAATCTTATGATACCTGATGTCAATGTGCTTCATCCGCTTGTGATACCTCTGATCCTTCGCAAGATGAATCGCACTCTGACTGTCACAATGAATAGGTACTGAATCCTGTATGATGTCAAACATCCTGACCAAACCCAACAACCATAGAGCTTCCTTCGATGCCTCAACTGCAGCTATATACTCTGCCTCAGTCATCGAAAGAGCCACAGTTTCATGTAACTCAACCTTCCAACTAATGGCATAGTTAGAAACTGTGAATACATACCCTGTCGTTGACCTCTGCTGATCAAGATCGCCTGCGTAATCTACATCGATGTATCCCTGTAATTTCTTAGACCCCTTATCCTCCAAAGATTGAAACAATAGGCCCACCTTTGCAGTCCATCTTAGATAACGCAGAATCCACTTCACCGCCTCCCAATGCTGATTTTCTGGATTTGACATGAATCGAATTACTAAACTTACTGTATAGGCTAAGTCGTGCCTAGTGCAAACTATAGTATACATCAGTGATCCCACTGCACTCGCATATAGTATCTGAGACATCTTTTCCTGCTCCTCAACTGTTTGTGGACACTTCTCTGAGGATAATTTGAAGTGACCAGCTAAAAAAGTAGAAACCGATCGTGCTTCATCGATGTTGAACCTTTTCAACACCTTGAAAATATAATTCTCTTGGGATAACCAAAGTTTGCCAAAAACCTTGTCTCGTGAGATCTCCATACCTAAGATCTCCCTGGCTACTCCCACATCCTTCATGTCGAACTCCATCTTCAACAACTGCTTGACTTCCTCGATTGGTGCCCTTTCCTTTGCAGCTATCAGCATATCATCCACATATAACAACAAATATGTTGGATGCCCAGACTGCCTGTAATAGACACAATCATCATACTCACATCGATTGAAGCTGGCTTTGATCATGAATGAGTCGAAGCGTTTGTACCACTGCCTCGGAGATTGTTTGAGCCCGTACATAGACCTCTTAAGAAGACAAACCTTGTCATCTTCACCTTTGCGGAGATATCCCTCAGGCTGCTTCATGTAAATTTGTTCCTCCAATTATCCATGCAGAAATGCTATTTTAACGTCCATCTGCTCCAACTCCAAATCATACTGTGCAACAATAGCTAACAACAAATGAATGGACGTATGTTTGACTACGGGAGAAAAAAATCTCATTGTAGTCTACTCCTTCCTTCTGAGCATATCCCTTGGCAACCAACCTTGCCTTGAATTGCTCACCATCTTTCTTTCGAAAGATCCACTTGCAACTAATCGTCTTTGAGTCTCTTGGAAGATTAACCAGAACCTACGTCTGATTCTTCTCCAAAGACTCCATCTCTTGCTCCATGGTTATAATCCACCTGTCATGATCACCTGCTTCAATGGCCTATCTATAGCTACATGGGTCTCCAGCTTCTGTGAATAAAGCAAAAGATATGTGATCATCATCTTCCTAACCATATCTAGTAGGTGACAGCACTGTACGGCTCGAGCGTCTCAACGTTATTGGCTCCTCCTCCTGTGTAGTAGCTCTGTCTCTATCGCCAGTTAGAGTCTCATCGGTAGACCCACTAGGGCTTGTAGGGATTTTCGAAAACTCCACATTTTGTACCCGAGAATCTATAAAAGCATCTGGAGCTCCACCTTGCGCCTTGTCTTCTGTCTTTGAATCTGCCCACATGATAGCGTCTTTATCAAATACCACATCTCTACTGGTAAAGGCACTATGAGTCTCAGGATCCCATAACCGGTATCTTTTGACTCCAGAAGTGAATCCTATAAAGATACACTGTCTCGATTTGGACTCTAGCTTATTTCTCTTCTAACTGTCTACAAGACTATACGTTGGAAAACCAAATATACGTAAAATCGAGTAATCCACTGATTCTCCTCACTATATCTCCTCTGGGATCTGAAGATCAACAGCTATAGATGGTGACATGTTAATCAAATAACACATGATTTACTACTTCCGCCCAAAAACTTTCGGACATGTCTGCTTGTAGCAAGAGACTACAGGCTCTTTCCATCAGTGTCCGATTCATGCGTTCAGCTACTCTGTTTTGTTTTGGTTGTCCTGGCATACTTAGCTAATGCCGGATGCCTTCATCAGTCAAGTACTCTTTGAATTCTCCGGAGGTATACTCACCCCCATTATCTTACCTCAAGACTTTCAATTTTAACCCCTTCTGATTTTCCACCAATGCCTTCCACTCCTTGAACTTTTGAGAAACCTCAGACTTCTACCTCAATAAATAGACCCAAAGCTTCCTGGAGAAATCATCAACGAAGGTAACATAATACCTCGCATCCCTAATGGATGCCTTCGGTGAGGGCCCCTACACATCAGTGTGGACAAGATCTAGCAACCCCTTGGACTTATGCTGTGAAGTAGAGAAAGATACTCTATGTTGCTTCCCCATAACACAATACTTACAAAAGTCAAGTTTGCATTGAGCTATTCTTGAAAGCACACCCTTGCCGTAGAGTACATGTAGACCCCTTTCACTCATGTGTCCTAGATGCATGTGCCAGTCTCAATCAACCAGTCTTCTCTGATGCGGTTGAAACCTCGCCCTCAATGACGTTGCCTACCGGTCTGTATAAGTTCCTCGTGCGCTCTCCTTTTAGAACAGCAGTGGCGCCCCTGAAGACTGTGATAGCTCCACCTTCACCACTAAACTTGCACCATTAAGCCTCAAGAGCTCCCAGCAAATGAAGATTTTTCTGTAAGTCCGAAACATACCGAACATTAGAGAGAGTCCTTTCCTGTCCATCGTGTATCTTCATCCTGACGTTCTCAATGCCAACAATCCAACACATTGCATCGTTCCCCATGAGAACCGATCCTCTAGAAATAGGCCTGTAAGTCCTGAACCACTCCCTCCTTGGACACATGTGATATGTGCATCCTGAATCAAGTAACCAATCATCGGTATACTTGCTCGTACTTGACTCCGCAGAGTAAATCACAGAGATCTTCTACGACACTAGCATGTTTATACTTACCCGTAGTGCTGTCAGTCTCGCCATCCTGTTTCTTCAAGTACTCATTGTACGACTTGCAATCCTTCTTAAAGTGACTTGGTCATTTGCACCAAAAATAGACGATAAAACTAGAATTTTCTTGAGCCTTGACCGGCTCCTTGCCCTTCGACTTCCCTTTCTTTACATTGGCCACTAGACCTGAAGATTCCTCCTTGGTGTTTATCTTCCTAATGAGTTCATTATTCTGAAGAACCGAAATGACATCCTCCAACTCCAAAGTCTCATTCCCATACATGATGGTAGTCGCCAAGTGATTGTAACTGGGTGGAAGTGAACACTGCAACAGAAGAGCTTGGTGTAATGACCGTGAATTTTGATACTAGTTAAAAATAATTTTCTGGTATTTTAAAATATTTAATTATTATTTTTAAAAGTATATTTTTATTTTTCTCGATTTCCCTATAATTTTCTACGATTTAAAAACCAAAATTATATTTATTTAAACGGTTTTAATATTTATAAATTTATTTCGTGTAGTAAAATTTTCTAGAATTAATTTGTTATGTTATCAGTACTATTACG
>BQKN01061777.1:104422-121248 GCA_022839385.1 Asparagus kiusianus
CAAAGTGTAGGCTTCTAAACCCGCGTGCGGGTAGCGCGAATAATGCGTGATTTTGACGTGATTATTAGACTCACTTATCACTTTGCACGCTTTCCGCTGCCGCTTAAATATTCTATTTTATATATATATATATATATATAATTATATATTGAATATATTTTTTCATGTTATTTTGAATTTTAAAAATTATGAGAAGACAAGTGACTGTTGAAAAGTGGCTGTTTGCTCCAAGGGGTGTTTTGAAAAGTTGTGACTGTTGGAAGCACCTTTTCAAACCTATAAATAGTTTATGTTTTCAGATATCTATTAACAGTTCTTTTCTGAATCTTTTCTATCAAAAACATCTGCAATATTACAAACTTGTTTCACAACGAATTAAGGAAAATTCCAGATTTGCTTACTGGAATTTTTATTTTCTGTTGTATCCTAGGAAGAAAATTTGCATTAACCCGAAGCAACTTTGAATATCAAGTGGGGGTTCTTTAAGGAAAGTATTTCACGCCTCAGAATTTCTGTCTCCTTCATTTTTATAACTAACATCTACACTGCCTGCATTAAATGCATAGCCAGACATTGTGATAACTCCTCAGATGTCACCCATAACTCTGCTATCCATTCAACACCGCATTGAATGCACAACCAAATGTTGTATGACTCCTCGGACATTGCATATAACTCCGCCACCTTGTCGCTATTACGTTAGATATGACCAGAGCTGCCCCTCAGGCTCGCCCTACTGATTGTCGACACGTGTAAAGTGGAAGTAAAACATCAACCTTGTCAGTCAGGTCGAATTACCAATTCACCACCCACACTCTCCTATAAATAGATGTTATTTCCACCATTTTAATGTCTAGACTATTTAAACCCTACACTATATTCAATATTTCTCTTCATATTGTTCTTATCAATCACTAACTTGAGAGTCCGAGGACACGCTGGGGGAGATCTCCTCCAAGGCCTCTAATGCCTACTACTTGTGCATGGATCTGCATCTAAAGTTTATCAGCTGTAGAGGAGATCAAGGACCCCACATCTTCTACTAACATTACCCAATTCACAAATCAACTTTCAGACATAAACAACTTTTATGTAAGTTGCCCTAGTTCACATTTAAATGGTCGCTTGTTCTTATCCTATTTAATGTAAAACTATACTCGTACATGATTAATATCCTAAGTTCTTAACAATCTGAAACTTCTTTTGTAAGTATAATTTATCCCGACTTCGTGTCTAAACCAATAATCATATATCCAACCACATGACTTTTTACATTCATCAGATATTCCGCCGCTTGCAACACTAACTAGAAGTCTATCTACGCTGACCATCCACCATGAATATATCAGGACATTGCCAATTATCATGGGATATTACACAATCTTGTGGAGTAACGTGACCTCAATTTTACTCTTGAGACCTTTAGGCTTCACAATTCATTTTCCCTTGGCTCGCAACTTTGATCAATATCCTAACTGGGAGTCATTAGGTCTTCAATAGAGGCTATAAACCAATTTGAGCAAAAAAAGAAAAAGAAAAAAAATGCTGCTAAGTATCTGCTGTAACATGTGTTTAAACCCATTAATCTTTCTTATCTTTCCCGATGTGACAATATAGCCATACATGAATATCCCAATATGTATATCTTTAAGTTTCATTTGTTATTTTTGTGAAGACAAATTGTGATATGAGAAATATTGACATTGGCACTACTACAAAAGCCCCTTATAGCAATGGTTCCAACCGTTGCTTATAGGCCTATTAATAACGGTATAGACCGTTTCTAATACATTAACAACGGTTAAAACCGTTGCAAATAATCCGTTACTATTAAGGCCGTTGCAATTAGCTTATTGCAACGATCTAAACCCGTTACAAATATAACAACCGTTGCTATTAGATTAATTTTTATAAAATAATAAAAAATCCACGTCAGCAAATCCTAACCGTTGCTATAGTCTATTAACAACAAAAGGCAACCGTTACTATAAGATTTAATATTTATTTTTTTAAAAATATCCACATCAGCAAAATTACAACCGTTGTAATAGGATATTAAAAAGATATTTTCACTAAAATATTACTGCTTTTCTCGCATCCAACTGTAGCAATGATATTCATTTATTTCAATACATGATATCATTCAAATGAAACAAATAATTACTATCATAAATAAGAAATTAACTTAATCAATTAAAAAATAATGTGTTCGATACAAGCTTTATCAATAAATTCAATGAAGTGATTATCAACTATAAAACTTTGAGTTTAGACCATTTACAAGGTTCACAACTTCTCCACATCCTACAACTCTTAACTAAAATGAAAAATCTAACAAATGAAAACCTATTCAAAGACCTATGACAGTGAAGCAATAAACTATGAATAATTAGAATTTGAATGATAAAGATTATGGCGAGCCCATTAATTATCAAGACGAGTTCTTCCTTCATTGAGTCTCTCCCAATGCTTTGTCTCCTTCCAACTTATTCTATCCAAATATTCTCCCCTTCACCATCTATCACCTCGCAACCTTTATCCTGCCACAAACAATGGAGATTTAGAAATAGAAAAATAGAACATTTAAGCCTCAACAAATTAATATAACTTGGAATAGAGAATAAGATACAAAACCATTGGACATAGTGGCATGCTTAACAAGTAATATATAAGAAAAGTACAGGCACAAAGAGAGAACCTCCCATTATTCAAGAGCATAGGACTCTAGCTCCTCCAAGCTTGGCAATCTCCCTGTGATACAAGAGGACATTGGTTCTCTAGGCAGAGTTGCACTGCAATAACATAAAGAAATAGAAGTAAAATGATTCTCTTGATTTGAATGCTGTAATAACATTAGAAAGCAGAACCATGTATTGTGACTCTCATTGCTCAGCAACTTTAAATGTACATAACTACCTTCTCAGATGCAAAAATTATGGTCATTGTGACTCTCATTGCTCAGCAGCTGTTTAGACGTTTCATGTATTGTTCACATGCTATCCAAACAAATTCACTGCTGTTAAATCAAGAATGAACAAAGGAATACTTGACTTTCTCTGAAACTGGAAACAGGTAGGATACAAAGTGGAAACAGGTAGAACGAAGTAACTACTCATGTCCAACAACTTCCTCACATAACGTCAAGATGATGGACATCAACATATGAATATAACATGAAATACAGGAAAATCAGAAGATCTTGATACAAAAACAACTCCGAAGCTAAGTTTCTCTGCAACTGGAAATAGATAGAACACAAAATATCTGTGACACTAGAAACAGGTAGAACACAAAGCTTCCGGTATCACATCTTTCGCCTTCACCGCCACTGTGCTGATCATATATGATTGCAATAATAAAATCTATAGTAAATTGCATATAGACCCATAATTTACACATTCATTTGCACTTACCACAGTTCAAATCAATTTATTAACATTGTAAGTGCAACTGAAAATGTAGATGAGAGAGAGAGAGAGTATGCAATTTAGCCTGAAATATCTAGCTAAAAATGTGCAGCCTTCCCAAAGCTACTGCTAGTAACAAATTACTAAAAAATTAAATATATTTCTAAGTATATAGATAGAAGCTTTTAGGAATTCGGGAAATGAACATCGTACTAGAAGAGCAAACCTTCAAAAGAGCAGCAGGGCCTTCTTCTGTGACAATAGTTTGAGCACAACTAATAAGTCCCTTGTATTTCGCTCCTGAACCCTGTAAATTTTACATCTTGATACAAGTATGCATGATGTTATAAGGCTTCATGAAATAGGAGATGTATAAAGCATATATAACTTTACCTGAACCATCAGTGTTGTCTTTAATACTTCAAGAGGGTTAGTTATAGCTCCAGTTATAACACCTGCAAACAAAGAGGCAATATAACAGAATTCTACACAACCAGAGAGTGCGCTTCTGGGTTCAACTTATACAAGAATTTAATTGTATTAAAAGAGAAACAAATAACTGTCACTGAAGATGTTAGGATCGATCCTATTTTATTACAGATGTAAGTCTAAAGTTGACAAAGTACACCACATAGTAAAGAATGTCAAATGTTAGGCATGTAACTTTAATTTTATTTCTGCAGGTAGACGAGCTAATCAGAATAATATAGTTGCCAATCTTATGAAGAGAAGAATGATACATTGTTATTATGAATATTATCTCTGTGCAGATTACAGGTCAAACAAGCAGTCCATAATTCAAGTAGAAAGTTTTCTTCTTATAAATGCAAGAAATCGGACAAGGCCATAAAGCCAAAGAATGATAAATTCAGAACCATACTTTTGGAAAACCTTCTGCAGGCATTTCACAGTAGACCACAATAGACCACATCAAAGAAGAGCATGCAACAAAAACATAAATTTAAATGACATTTCCAATAAAATTAGCCAAAATTAATCTAAAATCAATCAAAAACAAATACATGAGCTCTAATGAAACCAAAGAGCACAAAAGTGAAGAACTGGCCAGTGTAAATCCCCTTCTCATCCACGTGCACAATGTTACTCTGGACCGCGGCATGATCCTTTGCAGTAATCAACCGATTCATCGCCGAACTGAGTAAAATCGAAAAAAAACAATCAATAAATGAAACCCTAAATCAAAAGAAATCAATCAAAGAATGTTATATTCATGCCAATTTATTGGGACACAGAGATCAACAACGGTCCCCTCTTCGTTTTGCATCTTTACTCCTGGATTCAGAAGAAAATAGAATTGTTAGGAAAAAAGATTGAAATTTTAGGTCGAAACTAGAAGGAAAAAGGGAAATGTTGAGCCTCACGAGAGAGGGATTTGAGAGTCTGACGGTGGTTTAGAAGTCTTCGTAGGAATTAACAGAAAAATTGAATAAACACTGATTCCAATCAACAACACCAAATTGAATAAATAAGCATATATCAGTGGAGTGCATACACATTGATTCCATGAACCTTCCACGAGAAAAATTCAATCAAAGAACACCAAATTGAATAAATAAGCATATATCAGCATAAAAATTCGGTTTATGTTAGAATCCATCACAAACGTAATCCCTCAGCCAAAAAAGTAATCTAAATTTGATCAAAACGGGGTAAGAAATTCAACCCATTCCGTCCAAATTTAGTGTTTCAGCAAGGAATCAATCAAAAACCTAATTTAAACCCACAAATCAAACGTCCCCACCCCCCCCCCCAAACTTTACCGAAGGATTTCAATCCTCAGTGGTTGGAACTTGAGGCGTGATCGGAGATCAATTAAAACTTTCAGAGCGGAGCTTTGTTAGGTCGTGCGGAGGATCGGGGGTTAATCGAGTTTTTGAGAGCAGTCGTAGTTCTTTTGGGACGATCGTGCGGAGGTGATGAGGTGAGATCGGAGGTGATGATCGAGAGACAAATCTGCAGAGATTACAAGAGAGCGGAGGTGATGAATCGAGGTGAGATCGGAGGTGATGATCGAGGTGAGATTTAGGGGGAGAGCGGAGTTACAAGAGAAATCACCGCCTTTCTATTTAGTTTCCCGGTTATATTTGGTCCCAAAAAATTAGTTTCCCACCTTAATTTTAATAGAAATATCTATTTTTCGTTTAATTTAATTGAGAAATAGTTGGCAACTGTTTCTAATAGAAAGAAAAATCAGATTTGATAATAACCATATCAATAAGATTTAATAGCAACGGTTTAATGAATTAACTGTTACTATAAGGAGCTTTTGTAGTAGTGTGGTCGTTCAAGTGTCTCATCACGTTATGTGTTAACCTACCTATGATCATTGGTACATTGAACCGATTGAAAACAATCATAATTAATTGCACCTTATAGCGAATTAGGACCTTTGTGAAGCCAAATAGTGGTGTCCAATAAGAATGGAACTAAATGAGTGAAGGGTTGGGTGTTGACTTAGCCCACTAACTCCACGTTTCCACCATAGAATTTAAGCACCTTCACGAGGCAAAAGTTTTCTTAAAAAGGGGACATACTGATCTTTTCGAATTGGTTTTCTCCTTTGCTTGCATATTCTTCAAACATTAATAGATGCAATGTTTTCTAGAATCCTCTATTCTCTATGGTTGAAGGAATGGTGTTCCAACGTTGCACCTTAGAGTGTTCATGTATTGGAAATTTTATGTTTATCTCAACGTACTTACCAGTAAAATGAGGTTGATTTAGTGCAAGGTTATGTGCTTTAATGAAGTGCATCTATTTGTTTTTTCAATATACAATACATGTTAGGACGTAGTCCATGGAATGGTTCTTGTTTGAGTAACTAAAAACTCTTATTTGGTACTAATATTTGTTGAGATGATGTAGTACAGCTGAATATAGAAATCAAATGTGTACGAAGAAAAATGACATGAAAATTAGCACAAGCGCTGATTTCAGCTATTTAACCATTGACGGGCGAATCAGCTATTTAACCATTGATGGGCGTCAAGAACCCATCGATGGGCAAGAGATCATCAATAGTCTATAGGAACAAATTATAGATTTTCAGAAACAATATTTTAGCTCAATAATGGTTTACGGGCACCCATTAATGATGCTTGATAGGGGCATAATAAACATGCACTAAAGTTAAAAGAGGACAACTATTAAGTTATAGTATAGTTATAATATCGATCACACGAGAAATGTGTGTAGGAAAAATTCTAAATTGGATCATAGAAATGTGTGTGGACAAAGAGAAGTAAAAATATAGAGTTATAGAGTGCGTGATTATTTACAAATGAAAGAAAACTAAAACAAGAGGGGAGGAAGAGAGGGACAAAAAAAGAAATAAATAAGGAGGAGAAATAAAAAATTAGAAAAGAACAAAATCAAGAAACAGAGAAAAAATAATCAAAAAGAGGAAACTTAAAATAAGCAAAAGATGGAGGAAATCAAGTAAATAAAATATGAATCTAGAATTTAATCAACTAATTAATTTTATTTAAGATTTATAAACTACTCTCTTTTTATCATATTTTACTTTAGATTTACTAACCATAGACTATCGAATCACTTAAGGAAAGCATCGCCTATCAAATTATTATCCAAGAAGAATTCTCATTTATGAAAAGAATAACAACTAGATAATAATTCTAAAATTTATAAGAATAACATATTAAACCACTCAAGATAAGAATGTATTATTAAATTCTTTTCTACCAATTAGTTTTCAAGTTGATTATCCTAAAAATGATTATTTTAAGCATAAGAGAGCAATCCATAAATTATAAAAAAATCAAATTAGTTTCATACCTTTCAAGAATTCATACGAGATTTATTTACTTA
The DNA here is from genome assembly GCA_022839385.1 of Asparagus kiusianus. Taxonomy (NCBI): domain Eukaryota; kingdom Viridiplantae; phylum Streptophyta; class Magnoliopsida; order Asparagales; family Asparagaceae; genus Asparagus; species Asparagus kiusianus. Next base: position 111,679 of record BQKN01061777.1, read on the forward strand.
CTTTATAAAATAAAAATAATAAAATAAGATCTAGACTAGAAAGCATTAAAGAAGGAGATCTAAATTACAAGAAAAATTAAAAACTAACTATAAAAATAAGAATAATAATAATAAAATAAAAATCTAAACTATGAGCATAAAGGAAATCCAACTAACAAAAACAAAAGAGCATAAAAGTGAATCTATACTACAAAAAATATAAAAAAAAATTCTATAAAGCAACAAAATAAAAAAAGAGCATAAAAGTAAATCTACACTACAAGACATGAAATAAATCTAATCTACCAACATAAAAAATAAATAAATTCTAAAATATGAATTTCTAAAATAAGAAAATAAAAGAGATGAATAAAAGCTTACATTGCAAGAGGTTGGCCCCTTGGAGGTAAATACTTATCTCCATCTTCATTAACAAAGAGGAAGAAAAAAAAATTAGAGGGAGGAATTTTTTTTATTTATTGTAAACTTTAAAAGTTTACAAATTGTAATAGTTAATTAAAGTTCATCCTCTCCATAAAGGAGGTTAAAATTTTTTTTCGCACTCCCAAACCCTCACTCTACCCCTCTATTTATAGATAACAACAATATCTTATAAACCTTAGATTTGTCTTGGCACTAAGTAACTCTCACAACTATAGAATCTCTCAAAATAATCTACACTATTATTTCAATAATTGAGAGATGAGTTTTGTGGGTTTTATCTTTCTTGCATTTAATTCATTTGTAACTCTTGGGCATCTCATGAATGTTCTTGGACTTCCAAGAATTTAGCTCGGCCTTCAAATAATTAAATATATATTAATTAAATCATATTTCTATCACAACTTGATATTGCTAATGAAATTTCTAAAATCTTCAAATCTGGATGGCTCTATCTCATTGAGATATGTGATTTTATATATAATATGTTAAATTCTGCTTTTTGGATTAGGAGGTATCACCTTTTCTTTGCGGTTGACCATCATGAGCAAGAATTTGACTTAGTTTTTTTCTAAATTTGGTTTGATTTTTAATTGTAGGCTAAGTTATTAATAATTACCGACCAAAAAAGTAATGAGTGTTGAAATTTTGCTTCTAAATTTAGCCATGAGCTTCAAATTTAGGCATTCTAGATTTTATTAGAGATCGTTTGGGCTTGAAATAAAATTATCATTTGAGATCTTATTCAATAATTTTTTATTATTAACAAATTAGATAAAAATATTATTACTAGATATATTTATTCAAATAAAATAGATAAATAGGATACTAAAATGTAAGGATTAAATACTCCCACATCTAAACTTTTGCTAGTTCTTGTAGAACCCTGTAATTTTTTTATAATGAATATATGTGAATATAAGTGAATTAATAGTGATAAATAATTCTTTTGTGATAAATAATCATAAATATCATAGATGAATGTGATAATCTGTGTTTGAGAACCCAACAAGTGATTCTATGTGAGAGGAATCAAGTGGATAGACCAGCATGTTGATAACAATCGAATCATGCATTTTTTTTTCTGCTGCGCGGTCGACCGTGACGGTCGACCGTACAACAGTCGGGCACTCAGGAAATTCTCTTCCTATTGTGCGGTCGACCGCGACAGTCGACCGCGACGGTCGATCGCACAACAGATAGTTTGCTTTCTCAGATTCAGGTCTAAACGGGTTTCGGGTCGGGTTGTGAGGTTTGTATATATTCTAATGAACCTAATAGAACCCTCTTTCCATCTGAAATCAGAAACCCTAGCCCCCTCTCTTCCCTAAAATCCTAGTTTTCATTTCTTGGTGGTTTGGGAGGAGTTTAGAAGGATTTGCAGCGGATTTTTGGTGGGATTCAGCGAAGGAAATCGTTCTCCTACAGATCTAGGGTTCATTTCTCACCAGAGGCGAGTAACATCTCGTCCAACTTTACCCTCTTTGTTTTTCATGCTTTATTTGAGTTTTAATTCGGTTTTATTGAGCCTAAATCGTATTTTATGAGTAGAAAATAGATCATTATGGTATATGATGTGAGAACCAAGTATTTCAGATTTTAAAAGCTCACCAATGAATTTTTATTAATGATATCTAGATCTGAAAACGTTTTAAGCAAAAGAAAATCTTGTTTTCACTGTTTTAAAAACATCTGAATCATGTTTATATGTTTGGGATTTTTGTGATAGATTTTAAATGTTTAAATTTGTTGTTTTCTGCCAAATAACATATTAGAAACATTAGTATTTCAATATCAATAGAAATCATCAAATTTTTTTCAGGTTTTGAAGCTGACAGAAACCCGGATCTGGGCTTCTGTCTGCTTCGCGATCGACCGCGGTGGAAGCGGCGGTCGACCGCTGAGCGCACAGAAGGGGCAGGGTCCGTTTGCCTTCTGCGCGGTCGACCGCGGTGCCATGGCGGTCGACCGCGAGGCGTTTAGCTGAGCAGTATAGTTTTTCCTCTAGCTGCGGTCGACCGGGGTGGTCGACCGCCGCACAGTTTTGAGCGTAGAAAATTTCGGCTCTGTGCGCGGTCGACCGGAGTGACCTCTGCGGTCGACCGCCACACAGCCTGGCGCATAATTTTGTTCTGTGGTATATTTACATGTGTTCGAGAGTTTAGCTGACCCTGGTTTCCAGTAAGTCTTACTAGGTATCTATGCATGATAGATGACCTGAGGGTACCAGTTTAGAACCGCACACCGAGTCGAGTGTAAAATTTGTGTAAGTAGATCTTTCCATGTATATCAGTGTTATTTGCTAAGTTGCACAGTCCTCGTGTTGGACTAAAATCCATAGAAGTCTTCGTGTTGGACTATAATCCATTTCAGTTCTCGTGTTGGACATTTACCCATTTGTCCCATGTATTGGGGAATCACTATATCTAGTTCATGTATTGGACATTTTTCTTAACCCTGTATGTGACATTTCACATGAGTTATGACATGACACTTACGTAGAATATGACATGGTAATTATGTAGGATATGACATGATACTGTATTTATGTTCTGAGATGGGTTGCATTTCTTTTTATTATTTTTCCTGTACTAGAACTCGGGTTTGGTATTTAGGGGTTTACAATTTGAGATACAAGGTATATACATGAGGGTTTCCTTGTTTGGATTATTTCGCTCGACGTACCTATGCTCGTGTTGTAAATTTCTAAACACCAAAATCCTCTTTTTTTGTTAGGATCAATGATTTTAGATTATTATGTATTAACTGTATTTTCTTATACAACGAACCCTTCTTCCTTGGGGTTGGTTGTGATGTTGCTCGCTAGCTCTTTGACGCTAGTTGTCCTTCCCCCTTTCAGGTCATGAGCCAGGAGCCCGGAGAGTCACAGGTTGATGGCGACACACTTTAGTGTTCAACTATCTATTTTAGCTATGTTTTATTTTGGAGCTCCACTGTAGTTTTTGTTTGACATTTGAGGACCATTTTCTAGATGTTGTAAAGGCTGTATGCCTTATTTCCTTTACTCAGACATTTTGTCTTTGAGACTGGTTGAGAACTCTAGTTTATCTACTTCAGCCATTGATTATTTATTTCTGCATGTTGGGTGATGAGATACCTATGTGGTTGTTATCATTTCATCAGTTATCACTTGTATTATCTTTTACTTGCTTTTGTACCTACACCGGTTGTTGACTCTACTAGAGAGATGTTAATTATGATGGTGAAACATGTTATTGTACGGTGTGGTGCATGGTAGGTTTGACATTCTTGGTTTCACCATGGACTGCAGCCTTGTGTGAACCTAGGGGAGTCACAGTTGGTATCAGAGCTCTAGTTCCAGTATCCTTAGGATCATCCTGTGTCGAGTCGTAGGGCTAGGAATAAAGTTTCCTAGGATTCATGTATAGAGTCCGTAAGGATTTCCTAGTATGAGTGAGGACGATATATGCGTATATCTCAAAATTTGAGAATTTTTTTTATGATGACAACTATTTTGTATAAATTTAAAGTATTTGTGTGAATACTATATGTGTGAAAAATTTGTATTATGATACATTAATTTATAGACGTCTATTTTTGACTCATAAACTTTTATTTTCTTATCACCAGAGAGAGAGAGATGGCAGGACGTGGTAGACCTCATACTCGGAGAGCTGGACAGGCAGAGTCACAGCAGGCTCCACCTGAGCAGCAGCTACCCGAGCAGCAGCCGGCTCAAACCGAGCCACAGCAGGCACCACCCGAGCCGCAGCAGGCTCCTCAGTACCTAGTGGATATAATGGCTCCTCTTATTGCCAGGATGACAGCCATTGAGGAGTTGGTGACGACTCATATAGCACCACAGACACCACCACCACCGGTAGCTCAACAACAGGGGATACCCACCGTTTCTATCAGAAAGAAATCCCCAGAGATCACGCCTGCAGCCATTCCTCTAGCAGTCCCAGATAGAGCCACAGAGCAGGAGGCTTGGCTCCTTATGGTGGAGAGGTACCAGAAGATGAGGACACCAGAGTTTTAAGGGTCACCAGACCCTCTTGTAGCCCATAAGTAGAAGGAGGATGTGAGCAATATACTTGACATACTCAGCGTGGATTCAGTTCAGAAATAAAGGTTGGCATCCTACAGTCTGAAGGGAGATGCCGAGAGATGGTACCGACTCTAGTTTACTCCAGAGCAGAGGATGACCCTCACATGGTGGGATTTCTTATACTTCTTCGATGGGCAGTACATTTCTTCTGCAGCACGGACGAGGAAGGAGCTTGAGTTGTCCCGGTTGACTCAGGGGGACATGATAGTGGCCGATTTTGAGAGTAGATTCATGGAGTTGCTACATTTCACGGGTATGTGGCAGACAGAAGAGCGTCAGGCTCAGATGTTCTTAGCAAGACTTCGCCCTAATCTCCGCCGGTACCTCGTCTTGAGGAGGTTCTATTCAGTTAGGGAGGTAGCTGAGGCCGCCACTTCACAGGAGATTGAGACTACTATGTTCCATAAGGATAAGGAAGGGAAGGCTAAGGCAGGACAGAGCGGGGACAAGGGCAAGAATAAGAGATCTTTTTTTGGACCTCAGCAGCAGCATCAGGGCCCTTATAAAAAGGGACCCCAACAGGATCAGAGAGCACATTAGCAGCGTAAGTTCCAGGGATCTTGTTTTAACTATTGCAAGGTCGGGCATAAGGCGTCGGAGTGTCGAAGCGCACCAGCAGGAGCCCAGCAGGGCAAGGGTCCGAACCAGTAGCAGCAGTGACAGCAGGGCAGAGGTCAGGGCCAGCAGAACAGGCTAGAGGCACCGCCAGCAGCACAGAGGACTGAGGGACAGATTAGAGCAGTTCAGGAGGTTCCTCAGGGGCAGATTGTCCCATATTCTCTATCTCCAACAGCAGAACAGTCTTCAGCCACAAGCAGGGTATATGCAGTAGTTCCCCGTGATTATGGAGCTAGCGGAGTCGTAGTGGAGGGTACATTCCTTGTGGATTCTTTTCCCGCCCGCATTCTTTTCGATTCGGGAGCTTCGTATTCTTTCATCTCTCATGCATTTATGACTAGACTCCAGCTTATAGCTCAGCCTCTAGACACCCCTCTATTAGTTTCTACCCCTTTAGGTGAGGTATCGCTTCTGGAGAGCATTTGTAGGAGGTGTACCGTCAGTCTAGACGAGTCAGAGTTCATAGTTGATTTGATAGTATTGCATATGTCTGAGTTCGATGTCATCCTTGGTATGGATTGGTTGTCTTCCTACCATATTAGTATTGACTGCTTTGTGAAGACAGTCAAGTTGCGATCGTCTGACGGGTCCGAGATGATTGTAGCCACCTCTTAGGGCAACCATTTTGCGAAGTCATTTCTGGCGTACATCGAGGAGGTGATACGACAGGATAAGGGTGTTGATTTATTAGAGACTAGAGTTGTCTCAGAGTATCAGGATGTCTTTCAGGACATACCTGGATTACCTCCTGTGAGAGAAGTTGAGTTCTGTATTGAGTTGCAACCAGGCACAACCCTGATATCCCGCACACCCTATCGCATGGCACCAGCTAAGATGCGATAGCTTCAGACCCAGTTGGACGAGTTGTTAGCCCAGGGTTTTATTCGCCGGAGTCATTCTCCTTGGGACGCACCGGTCCTCTTCGTGAAGAAGAAGGACGGTAGTATGAGATTGTGTATAAATTATAGAGAGTTGAACAAGGTCACTATCCAGAATAGGTACCCATTACCTAGGATTGATGACTTGTTTGACCAGTTGTAGGGAGCACAATATTTCTCGAAGATTGATCTTCGTTCAGGCTATCATCAGTTGCGGGTTCGGGAGATGGATATTCCCAAGACCGCTTTTCTTACTCGATATGGATCTTTCGAGTTCTTGGTCATACCATTTGGGTTGACCAATGCACCCGCGGTATTCATGGACTTGATGAACCGGGTTTTCCGTCCCTTCATGGATCAGTTTGTGATCGTTTTTATTGATGATATACTCATTTACTCGAGATCAGAGGCAGAATACGAGAAGCATCTACGGGTAGCTTTGAGGACTCTGTAGGAGCATCGGTTATATGCCAAGTTCAGTAAGTGTGAATTTTGGCTTTCAGAAGTCAGATTTCTTGGCCATGTCATCAGTAGAGAGGGTATAGCAGTGGATCCAGCTAAGGTCACAATAGTTCTTGATTGGGAGCCACCGAAGACGGTAACAGAAATTCACAGCTTTTTGGGTTTAGCTGGCTATTATAGGAAGTTCATTTAGGACTTCTCGAAGATTTCGATGCCGCTTACACGTCTTACGAAGAAGGGTGTACAGTTCATATGGAGCATGGACTGCCAGAAGGCCTTTGATATTTTGAAGTCTAAGTTGACTACAACGCCGATTCTGACTATTCCGAACAGCGACAGGACATTCGTCGTGTATACAGATGCATCGTTGACAGGATTAGGAGGCATATTGATGCAGACTCAGAGAGTAGTAGTATATATCTCATGGCAGTTGAGGGTACATGAGCAGAACTATCCCACTCATGACTTGGAGTTAGCAGCAGTGGTATTTGCACTAAAATCATGGAGGCACTACTTATATGGAGTGTAGTTTGAGTTATTCACAGACCATCAGAGTCAGAAGTATCTCTTCTCTCAGAAGGAACTCAACTAGAGACAGAGGAGGTGGATTGAGTTTATCAAGGACTACGAGTTCGTGATTCAGTATCATCTAGGGAAGGCTAACGTCGTAGCAGATGTCTTAAGCAGGAAGCGTCGATATCAGATTTCGGCTTTGAGGTGTTCATTATATCGGGATCTTCTTACTCTTAGCCAGTTTGACTTTAGACCCGAGGTTGGTGGAACCAGTGCATTCTTGGGAGCTGTGTTAGTGCAGCCATCTTGGAGTGATAGAGTTGTCAGAGCTCAGTTGGGAGACTCTTGGATTCAAATCCGAAAGGAGGAGATATCCAAAGAGCCCAAGGCTGATTGAACCATTGGAGCAGATGGAGGTCTACGGATGAAGGGTAGATTGGTTATACCATCCAGTGCCGAGCTGAAGAGGGAGCTATTTGGTGAAGCTCATCGTACTAGGTACACAGTACATCCAGGGACTACTAAGATGTACAAAGACTAAAGAGGCACTTTTGGTGGAGTGGTATGCGAAGGGAGATTGCAGAGTATGTGGCTAAGTGTTTTACCTGTTAGCAGGTGAAGGCAGAGCATCAGAGACCGACAGGAACACTTCAGCCTTTACCCATTCCAGAGTGGAAGTGGGCGGACATTTCTATGGACTTCATAGTAGAGTTGACGAAGTCGAAGAAGGGGAATGATTTAGTTTGGGTGATTGTGGACCGGTTGACGAAGTCGACACATTTCATTCCAGTGAGGACGACTTATACCGCCAAGGCATATGTGAGGATATTTATCCGGGAGATAGTTCGACTTCATGGAGTTCCAGACACGATTGTATTGGATCGAGGTTCAGTGTTCACCTCGCATTTTTGGAGGAGTTTTCAGGACTCTTTTGGTAGCAGACTATCTCTCAGCAGTGTTTTCTACCCACAGACGGATGGTCAGACAGAGAGAGTAAATTAGGTGTTGGAAGACATGCTGCGAGCTTGTGTCATTGACTTTCAAGGCAGCTGGGAGGATCATATGCCACTAATAGAGTCGCTTATAACAATAGTTATCAAGCGACAATCGGTATGGCTCCGTATGAGGCATTGTACGGGAGACCTTGTAGGTTACCGATATGTTGGGCAGAGCCAGAGGATAGTTTGATGCTTGGGCCAGAGCTTGTGAGGCAGACTACTAAGAAGGTAGCCTTGATCAGAGAGAGGATTCTAGCAGCTTAGAGTCGGCAAAAGAGCTATGCCGATAAGAGACAAAGACTCTTGGAGTTTCAGGTTGGAGATTCAGTTATGCTGAAGGTATCGCCTATGAAAGGCGTGCAGCGATTCGGAAGATGGGGAAAGCTTGCACCGAGATATATTGGACCGTTTCAGATTTCGGAGCGCATTGGAGTTGTGTCATACAAACTAGATCTTCCAGTATTGATGTCTAGTATACACAATGTATTTCATGTTTCTATGCTCAAGAAACACTTGCATGATGAGGAGCAGCAGCGAGTATTGGATGCACCAGAGATTGAGCTTCAGGAGGATTTGACTACTATTGAGATTCTGGTTTGTATACTTGCCAGGGAGGACAAGAGACTTAGAAACAAGGTAATTCCCTTGGTGAAAGTTCAGTGGAACCGAGGAGGCATTGAGGAGATTTCTTCGGAGCGCGAAGAGGACATGCGTCGCGACTACCCACACCTGTTTGAACAGGTATATTAATTTTATTATGATATGTATCTTATTTTATGTTTCTATCTTTGGTTATATTTATATCTTTGGTTATATTTACATTTAACGCTAGAATGAGGATGTTTTCGCTTAATTCTTAATCTTTTAGAACACATGGTATATTTATGGGGGGTTTCTTGTTTGGATTTTTCGCCCGATGTACTAGTTCCACTAGATTAGGGTTTGAGCGGGAATATTACCATTTTAGAATCGTTAAGTATAAATATCTCTATATGTTTACCTGGAGATTCTTATTACGAGACGGGTATGATTTCCGAATTTCGAGGACGAAATTCTTTTAAGGGGGAAAGAATGTAGAACCCCGTAATTTTTTTATAATGAATATATGTGAATTAGTAGTGATAAATAATTCTTTTATGATAAATAATCATAAATATCATAGATGAATGTGATAATCTGTGTTTGAGAACCCAACAAGTGATCCTATGTGAGAGGAATCAAGTGGATAGACCAGCATGTTGATAACAATCGAATCAGGCATTTTTTTCTACTGCGCGGTCGACCGCACAGCAGTCAGGCACTCAGGAAATTCTCTTCCTGTTGTGCGGTCGACCGTGGCAGTCGACCGTGGTGGTCGACCGCACAACAGACAGTTTGCTTTCTCAGATTCAGGTGTAAACGAGTTTCGGGTCGGGTTGTGGGGTTTGTATATATTCTAATGAACCCGAGAGAACCCTCTTTCCATCTGAAATCTGAAACCCTAGCCCCCTCTCTTCCCTAAAACCCTAGTTTTCATTTCTAAGTGGTTTGGGAGGAGTTTTGAAGGATTTGCAGCGGATTTTTGGTGGGATTCAGCGAAGGAAATCGT
>BQKN01061780.1:0-27520 GCA_022839385.1 Asparagus kiusianus
GTTTCAGTTTAGTTCACATATGTTAATATCAGTATTTTTCATGCTTGAGATTGATGGGGATGAGTTTAGAGAAATTTTTGGTAGAAATCAACCTGTATAGAGTTTCTACAATCAATCGGTCGACTGATCAGTCGACCGACGGGCAAAATTTTTTAGCATCAGTCGACTGATCAGTCGACTGACGGGTTGATTATGTTTTCTCAGCTCCGTAGTTGACAGATCGGTTGACTGGTGAGCTGAGGCTGTGCTGCCTGAGCTTATCGGTCGACATATGAGTTGACTGATGTCATCAGTCGACACATCAGTCGACTGATGAGATGTTTTACAGATTCTTGATCTGTTTGAGTTGTTTCTCAGGGTTGCCTTGATGACCTAACACTAGTTCACCATGTTAATGATTTATCTGTACATGTGGGTTGACTTTTGACACTAGTACCGATCCGCACACTGAGGCACGTATGACATGAGTCTATGTGTATCTTTTGTGTATACATATCATCGACACTTACACTTTGCATAATTTATACTTAGTCCTCGTGTTGGACCCCCATTCCATTCAGTCCTCGCGTTGGACATTTATTTTACACAGTCCTCGTGTTGGACTATAATCCATAGAAGTCCTCGTGTTGGACTATAATCCATAGAAGTCCCCGTGTTGGACTATAATCCATTTCAGTCCTCGTGTTGGACATTTGCCACTTATTCCATGTGTTTGGAAACCACGGTATCTAGTTCCTGTATCGGACATATTTCTTAACCCTGTATATGACTTTCTCACAGGAGTTTATGACATGACACTTATGTAGATTATGACATGATATTCATGTAAGTAATAACATGATAGCTATGACATGGCACTGTACTTATGCTCTGAGATTAGTTGTATTTCTTTTATTATTGTTCATGTACTAGAACCTCGGGTTTGGTGTTTAGGGATTTACAATTTGAGATATAAGGTATATACATGAGGGTTTCCTTGTTTGGATTATTTCATTCGACGTACCTATGCTCGTGTTGTAAATTTCTAAATACTAAAACTCTCTTTAGTAAGATCAATGATTTTAGATCTATTATATATTACCTGTATTTTTCTTATATAACGAGCCATGTTCCCTTGGGGTTGGTTGTGATGTTGCTCGCTAGCGTTTTGACGCTCGTTGTCCCTCCCCCTTTCAGGTCACGAGCCAGGAGCCCGGAGAGTCGCAGGTTGATGGCGACACACTTTAGTGTTCAGCTGTCTATTTTAGCTATGTTTTATTTTGGAGCTCCACTGTAGTTTTGTTTGACATATTGAGGACTATTTTCTAGATGTTGTAAAGGATGTGCCTTATTTCCTCTTGTCAAATATTTGTATTTGAGACTTATTGAGTATTCCAGTTATCTATTCAGGCATTGACTATGTATTCCTGTAAGTTGGATGATGAGATATTAATGTGATCACTATCATTTCATTAGTTATTTTTTGTATTATCTTCTACTTGCTTTTATACCTACACCTATTGTTGACTCTACTAGATAGATGTTAATTGTGACGGTAAAACATGTTATTGCACGGTGTGATGCATGGCAGATTTGACATTCTTGGTTTCACCTTGGACTGCAGCCTTGTGTGAACCCAGGAGCGTCACATACAAGCCTTCCACATTCTAGATTTTGCATCCAAGCCAACAGAATGTTGCCTCTTGTAAAAGAGTTATACAAAAGTAACAAAAGAGATAAATCTAGGTTAGTAAGTATCTTTAGGAAGATTGAGAGAGGGGTTTTTGCGGGTTTTTGAAGAATGCAAGAAAGAATAAATCTTGTATAATCTCTAAAATAAATAAATAAAACCCAAATATCTTTCTGTTGATGTAAGCGGTTGTTGAACCACGTTAATCATATGTATTTGCATCTAGAATTACATTTTTATTATATATTGTTGTGTTTTGTTTTTTATTTTGCTCAATCTTTCTCTTCCTCTTGTTCCCCTATTGCTAATGTGTGATTGCCCTAGTAAGAAGAAGAAGATCTAGTTGGAAGATCCCGACATATATCCTACATGTTAATGGTTTCCTTAACAATTAGAATTATAGCTAGATCAATTAGCATGAGACTTATTGATGTGAAGAAAAACTTATAGACCTGAGTCCATAATATTGGACTCACTAATGAGGACCCAGTGATCTCCTTTGAAGTCTGATGGTGAGGTCTCAAAATGATGGCCTGAGATATGCAGAAAAATCAGCCTGAGATATGTAGAAAAAGCTTCAGATTGACGATCGTGGGTTGTTCTCTAAGGCCTCTCTGATGCCTAAGTTAGATTCTTGATAATGAAGCCAAAGCAGTAAATAATTTAGATAAGGGTTTTAGAAGAGGATTATCGTAAACCAAGGTTGGTGGTACCAAGCCTAGGTTAAAACGATTCTATCTGTTTACCTTAGGTACAAGGGATATTTATATTGATTTCCTATGGAAAATCAATCTCTACACTTGTCATCATCTTGACGGTTGAGGTTGTTATGGTAGTTACTTAGACTGTAAGTAAGTCCATGTGGTAGTACCTCATTGGCGTATAACAGTACAACCGACATTGTGTAGATCTGGTAAGTTATGGAAGTCAGAAACTAGAGAGATTGAAAATCCGATTGATATCTTCTCACATGGTACATTAAGGATATAATATGATTTGAATCAATTATCTTCAATTAGGTAGACTGACATATAGATATAGTAAACAAACTGAGATGATTTTAGCTATTATGAACCTTGATCACTCTATCCGGGCTTCTAGTTCAGATCTATGGGTCGTGACTAGGTTGTATGCTGAGTGCAGATGTCTAACATTTAGTGAGTTTAAAAGACTAGTATGACAATGTAGTATGGTTACCCCAAATGCAAAAGCTAGGTTATATGCATAACAAGACTCATCTTTGAAAAGGAATAGATCTTGCGGCTTGTCAAAGGGAGGATCTAGAATGGTAAACTTGAGATTGAGAAGTTTGATGGTATGGGAAACTTTGGGCTTAGGAAAAAATGAGAGCTTTTTTTATTCAACAAGACCTAGATCTTATATTGCTAGGAGTTAACAAGTAACCGAAGAAGATAAAAGACGATTATTTGGTGAAGATGAATCAGAAGGTGCACGATACAACTACTCTCTTTATCAAATAAAGTTATGCACAATGTGATTGAAGAGGTGATTATCTTCGAGTTGTGAAATAAACTTAAAATTTCCCTCGGCTTCTCCTTTTAAGAAGAATATAGTGCATTTAGCCACATTCAGTATTACACCTTCTCCCATGAATTTGCATCCTGTACTTCTTAAAGCCCCTCTAATCATTAGACCACAATTCGAAAGTTGTGCTGAAGGTTGAGGTTATATTTTTATATTCTGATAGGCTAATGTTAAGGCCCCCGCATTGGACTCACATAACGGTGTCAATTTTTAGAAAGTCCATTTAAAAGTTATGGCCGTTGAGATTTGAATCTGGGCTGCTCTGTTACCATCTTTAAGCCTTTCTAACCATTATACCACAAACTCGAAAGTTATGATGAGGGTTGAGGTTTATATTTTTTATATTCTAACAAACAGTCTCCAATACTCCCAGAGAAATCATATTTTCCTTAATTCTAGAATATGTCATATACTGTCAGAGTTCATACTATCCCATTGTTCACCTTTATCACGCCTCCATTTACATAACAGAGCGCATTTACATCTTATAATGATGCAAGCATCCACCCACCACCTGTTGTGCGCAGCGGACGAATCACAAACCAACGAACGAGAAGAAAATAATCAAAATAACCAAAACTCAAGTACCAAATAGTAAAGATAACAAATTTACGTGGTTCGATAATATGCCTACGTCCATGGGGCAAGGAGGGGGGAGATTTTTACTAATAGAGAAAGAGAATACAAATAGGGTTTACAATCTCACAAAATCTCATAAATAAAACCCTCAAACAAAGCTCTCAAATCTCTCACCAATTCTCCCTCAAAAGTGCTCAAAAACCCCTCTCAATGTCTGCTCAAATTCGCCCCCTTTTTAAAACCCTAAGAAAACGTGTTCCTATTTATATCATAATAGAAACCCAAACCAATCAGAAAACTAAAACAAGACCTAAATCCGCGATCCGGTTGACCGGCCAGAAGGTTAAAATTTAACCCTGTAAAACAAACAGTGTTCGGTCGATCGGGTTTCTCCTCGCGGTCGACCAGCAAGAGGAGCCGATTTCTCAGCCTGTAGTGTGCACATTTTCGGTCGGCCGGCCTAATCCCACGGTCGATCGGCCTGCACCAAAAATTGTCTCTGCTTCGTTTTTCTTGTTCTCTTTCATCGTTTTCGTCGTTTCTACAAATCTCTACCTCAGTGAAGTTTTTACAAAACTGAACCGACTTCAAAAACCAACCATCCATGTCACTTGTTACGTCTAGTATGAATTAGAATCAATCCACGACAAAGGACTCAATCCACAACAAATCGGGAATCCAAATGAGGAACTATATGTGGAGCAATCAGGCATAAATTGATACCGACTCCTCAAAATTTGGTAACTTCAACCTCATTAACAAGAACTCAAATAATCCCCCCATGTCGACATCAACTCATCAAATTGACTACATCAAACTGACTGTCTATATATCATCTTGCCCAAAGAATCAAGCCTCATGTAGTTCACCCAAATGGCTGTAAACGACCTCAATCAACTTGAAGGATTCTCAATCCTTCACCAACTTCACGACCATCACCAAGTGTCTTCTTCCAAGACCATGCACCCAAATGCTCATAATGTGAATGATCCGTGACAAATCTTAGCCTTGTATACACCCTTACACTAATCAAGCTACCTAATAGCTTACAACACACAAATGGGTCAATCAAGCAACTGGTGTAAACTCCGCCAATACCAACAAATCTGCAGCTGAAAGCACCCCTAATGGTCTTAAAATGAAAAGGCAAACTCTCTTTCAAACTTGCATCTCTCCACACGAACTCTGTCTTGGAGAATGATACAGAATGATTCTCTTTCAAACTCCGCCAATACTAACTTATCAACATCAACTATATGATCCTTAATCTGTGTCACCTTAGCTAGAATCCCAAACGATACAGAATGATCTGGAGAGCGTGGAGTAATCTCCACCCAACGTGAAGAAGCATCACTCTCTACCCACTACGATACATTTATGATCTGTCCAACACTCTCCACCTGCTAAGAGTCAATAAGCTCCATCATCGAAGCCTCATCAAAAGTGACATTACTGCACAAAACTACAAACTTCATTGCACTTAGATCAATTTTTACATGCTTAATGTGATAATGGGCTGGGCACCTAAATATCCAAAGCAACTCATAATCTAAAGCAGCTCTACCATGTAGGTGCCAAAAATTATCTATAGGTCACCGCATGCAGCTCGAGAGGAAGCGAAGATGATAAACGTTATCATCTGAGTTAAAGGAGATCATCCGAAGCGGAAAAGAAACAAAGGGAACCGCGCAAAATAACGAAATGTGTGATACAACGGAACAAGCATAAGTCCGAAGAACCTACACATTTGTGGGTCACTCTAGAGTGACCGGCATACGTGTGGGTCACTCTAGAATGACCCGCACATTTGTGAGTCACTCCAGAGTGACCCGCACACTCAGACTTCCCAAAAATGCGTATTTCAAGGATTTATTAGGATTTGTTCATTCCAAAGCCTCCACAACCACCTTGAGGCTATCCCTAAATATGGTTAAGCAATTATTAACTGAGGATAAGGTCAAATCATAAATTCTTATCCTAAAACACTGCATCCGAAGCCTATAAATACAGGCCTAGGGCCCCTATACATGGGTTATCTGAAATTCTCAGCAAGAGGGCATGGTGCTATCAAATTGGAGAGTTAACCTATGAATTTCACAGAGGATAGCAAGTTCTTGGTGAGTTCTTCAGCATAAAGAGGAAGAGTTCAAGAGATCTGAAGTTCATTCCACCATTCCTTGAGATCAGACTTTGTTTTGATCTTGAGAAGAGTAGTAATCTCACTTTGTTGAGATTGTTTACTTCTGCGATTGTTTCCTTTGTAAAGAAAGATGATTGATCTTTTATTCCAATTAACCAGATCCGATCCGTGATGGTCCACGGATAAACCCTAGCATAGGCAAAGATCTCACGCAAGTAGTGGGTGATAAACGTCTGCGTATGTTTCCAGAGAGTTGTATTTTTATTTTTTTATTCGTGTAAGAAAAATCTTATAAAAAGACTAACTCTTTTGAACTTGTTGTAAACGATTAAAGTTATAATGAGTTCCATGAATAAACCAACTTTTGATACAAACAAACTGACAACCACAGTAGGAGCCAACAGCCTCTCTTCCGAGGTTGTCCTATCACAACCAAGGATTTTGATCCCAGTTGATACGGAGGTCGAGTATGAGTTCGATAAGCAGAAGTACGAGGAATACCTATCATCCTCCTCCCCTCGCAAGTGTAGGAAGATCTCCTCCTCAAGGAAGGTTTGCTGGTCTTTAGATCTGAAAACTCAGGGTGATGATTTTCACCCAGTTGATGCTGTAGTTGCTCCTCACAACACCCCTCTAGCGTCTAATGAAGTCGGATCTACTGATTTAAACCCCTCTTCAATCACAGAGTTAGTCACTGAAGGTGCGCAAGTTCTCTCGAAGAGGGCTCATCAGAGGCAACGCTAATGCCTCCCGTGTCAACTTACCAAAGCTTTGGAGCTAGTTGACGGGATCTGTTATCATGCGGATCTAAAGTTTAGGAGGTGCCAAGTTGCACAGCCGCCTCAACGGTAAATGACTGGTTCTTCAATGAAGCCACCAGCTAATGAATGAATCCGCGTTAAAAGGACCCATTCGACTGACAAGGAGCATATTCAGAAGCGTCGTGCATTACTCGCACACACGCAGATTCTTGTGTAAGAGGCACAAAAGTTGCAGAAGGAAGAGGTGGTCAAAAAACCACCAAAGTTGTGCCAAGTCTGGAGGCCAAATTCCAAAACAACAACTCGAACAGTGACTGAAGTGATCAGAAAGTATGGGTCACTCCAGAGTGACCCGGCCATGCATGGGTCACTCCAGAGTGACACGGCCATGCGCGAGTCACTCCAGGGTGATCCACATTAAATCCGAGCCACCTCGACCCGACCTACACCTAGTTCGCCTCCCGCGGTTGTTTCTCCCCCTCTGTCGAGTCCCGTTCTTGCTCCAATTGATCTCGTACCTGTGGTGAAGTCTCGTAGCAATGTGGATCCATCCCGATCTAAGAAAATGATGGCAGAACACCTTGGCCATTCGTATGAGGATCGAGGAAAATTTTTGATTAAAGAACGCTTGGGTCCAGTGGATGAACCCCGAGCAATTCAGTAGACTGGGGGTCATGCACGTCCTTCCAACAAGTCAAGGACCTCCTATATTGAGAAAGTACCTGTAACCGTTCACCTCAGATTGAGAGTTGAAATCCAAGAGCCCATTGAGGCCCCTTGCTCATGAAGGCGTGGTTCTAAACGAGTGACTCTTGAGAATGCCAACGAGGTATCATATCCCCAGAAGGAAACGTGTTCATTGAAAGACGACGATGTTATACCTAAGAAGTCATGCCAGCACGCGATAGGTTGCTTCGGTAATCACGCTGATGAGTTGTACTATCGGGCTGGGGGTATGAACAAGTCTCAGAAGAGAAGTACTCGAGAAACGGATTCTCATGGTTCGTGCGCTAAGCTTATCAGGGCAGCATTATTAGAATATAGCTGCTCCAAGACTGCTCCACGGAGGTTCTCGGTATTCGAAAGGATTTCAATAAAGCGTCGAAACATAAATCAAGGCACTTCCATAGGAAAAGATCAGATGTTCAAGATGATAAACTCCCAGCGGTTACCATCAACATGGCCGATAAAGGGAAGTCAACACGGTGTTTTAGTCTTGAGCCTTTTCCAGAAATATCCCAGTGTTTAACTCGGTTGCGATTGGGAACTATTAGGCATAGGGATTATCAAATAATGTAGAGAGGCCTATCCTTAGATAATGAAACATCAGATGTTTGCTCTGTAGTCGCTTCGGATAACACGGTGTCTAGCATAGGACAAGTTCGGGAGGCGTTCACCATCACTCCCGACCAGTTAGCTCAAATACTCAAAAACGCTCTAGCTAAGCAGAAAGAAGAGATTAGGGCTAAAATAAAGATGAAAATGGAGCTTAACATGCAGCACACGAGGAAATTACATGCCCAACAACTTCAGTCCTTGTCAAATCAACAGGGTGAATCCAGTCGTCATAACAATACTAATGGAGTATGCGGCGACTCAGAAGTGGATGAAAACATTGATGCTGATATTGCTCCCAACAACAATATTGCTGGGGGTGGTCTAGTGGAGTCTCCTCAACCTTCTCAGCAACCCCAAAGAAAAATACGGGCGAAGAAAAGAAGATGAAGGACCTCGAGAGCAAAATCAATGCCTTGATGTCCGCTTAAGAGGTGAAGAAGACCAACATCTCGTGTCCATACCATAGAGAGTAGGAGTCAATTCCGTATTCGGTAAAGTTCAATCTAATTAACTTTACACCATCCGACGGGAGAGGCTCACCCACTCAGCACTTGATTTATTTTAAATCCTACCTAGACATGATCTCTGGCAATGAGCCTCTGATGGTCTGGTCATTCGTTAGGACCCTTCGCGGGGCCACCTTCGATTGGTACTGCCGTCTCAAGCTGAGGACCATCAACAGTTGGGATGATATGGAAACTCTATTTCTCACAAACTACTTCAACAATGACATCAAAATGTCGATCGGAACGCTTTTTGATGAGAAGCAGAAAGATGGAGAGTCGGTTAATAACTTCATCAAACTCTTCCAAAATAAGATAATGAATTAGCGAGATTTTGTTACAGAGGAGTTCATTCTTCAGACATGTCACAACAATCTTTATTTGGATATGCTGGAAGCCATGGGCATGGCGCCATCCAAAACCTGGAAAGAACTGAAGGTGCATGGAGAACAAGCCAAACGCTTTCTCAAGAGGAAGAAGGCTGAAAGAGGCCAACCGATGGCTAGTACTCCAAAGCAGAATTTTGTCCCTCATGGTAAAGGGAAGACTCCGACAAATGTAGTAGACACGAATTAGATATTTTAACTGCAATCGCAGCAGCAAGCACCGCAACAGTCGCCATCTCAATGGCAATAGCGACCTCAAAGGCAGCAGAAGACTTCTGAACCAAAATTCCCAAAGGAGTACTCCTTCAAGAAAGATGGAGTTCCTGCTATTTTTAAATACCTCCTGGATAATAACAAAATTAAGTTGCCTCTAATTACTGACGAGGAGGAAGCTAAGAGGACGACAAATCCAAGATATTATGCATTCCACAGGTGGGTCCATCATCTCACTAAGATGTGCTACACCCTCAATGATAAGATCCAAGCATTAATTGACGTCAGGATCATCACTGCAAAACAACCCAAGAAAAAAAAAAGGTGAGTGCGAATGTAGTGACCATCAGCTTTGGCTCCGTCCCTTTAACATGGTTTCAACTAGAACCCGTGACAAAGGTGGAAATGAAGACCGTCAATGACGATCCTCATGAACAATCTCAAAAGGGACTTGTGCCACATATGACCCCCAACGACGAAGTTCTTTGGGTCCATCCAGATCTGCTCGAAGATGAACAGTAGGTGGGGTCCTCGTCTAAGAAGAAATCTAAGCGCAAGAGAAAGTTTTGTTGCGCTACCTCAGTAATCCCGGAGAAGAATGATGAAGAAATCTCAACTTTACCACTTTTTGAGGATGAGCACAAGGTCTTTGCCACCATAAGTGGGAATGAGTATCAGTTTAATTACCCGGAGGCTTCTAATCAGTTAGCTAGACTGGGGGAGTTTACAGCCCCTACCAAATCTTCTAAAGAATTTTCGCAGCTATAGCTAACTACTACACAGAAGGAGGCCACAGCCAAGCAAAAGGAGAAGGAACCCTAACACAAAGAGGTTCAAAACCCGAAGTAGTCTCGATTTAATCGTCCGATTAGGAGAGATAAATCGGGAAGTTCGAACACACCATACTGCTTCGATGTTATGACTCAGCTAGCTAACATCCCAGCGAGGATAACTTTATACGAGTTATTGAATCTTTATAAAGACACTAGGGAGGCCTTACATGAAGCCTTGGCTGATTCCGATGTATTCCTCACTCAGATCAAGCTAGTCTCTGAAGAGTCGGAGCCACCAGTTCAACATTGCAATTTGGCGGCCAAGCAGTTCCCCTGTATCACCTTCACCAAGGATGACATGCGAGTGAGAAACTCGAAGCATGATAGCCCTTTATATTTCACCGGATATATCAGCTCCAGTGTTGTCAAGTGGATCCAGGTTGATCCGGGTTCCGCTGTCAGTGTCATGCCACTCTGATTGATGTACAATCTCGGAATCTCTGCCAACAAGTTAGTTTTGACATACACTGTTATCTACGAATTCAATACTAGTGGGTCTAGGCCATTGGGTGAAATCTGGGTGAAGTGCTAACTTGGAGATTTAAGGTCCGAGATCATGTGCTATGTGATCGATGCGAAAACATCCTATAACTTACTATTGGGTCGATCCTAGATCCATGGTAACGTTATAGTCCCCTCAATCCTCTATCAGTGTCTAAAATATGTAGACACTTAATAATGAGATCAAGATGATGGTCGCGGATAAGCAACCGTTTAAGGGGTTAGAAAACTACTTTACTGACTCCCTTCTTTACAATGCTGAACCCGATACTGAATCATCGGCCCAAGGCACAGACAGCAGAGAAGAAGCTGATATCAAAGCTGGGCTTGATTACAATAGAGGTTTTGTACTAAATTACATTGTACCCTTTGTAATCAATCTTGACGATGGTGAATCGTCAGATGGTAGTTATAATTGGCAACTTGCCGAAGAAGCAATAAATGATGATTTAGAGTATTCGTCTTGTCTTGATAATGTAATGCAGGGGCTGTATGATAACCCTAATATATATATGCCGCTTCTATCATCTTGTATGATGCAGAAGCATATCCAAGACTCATTTAAAACAATCATCGCCATTCCTGCTAAGGCAAGGGGTGAAAGGAGTTAATTTTCGGTAAGGGAGAAATATCTCCACTATCATATCCATACTCAAAGGGAAATAGTGATGATGAGAAACCCGGTCCCTACTTATTCAGATATAGTCAACGATTACGTAACTTCATGAAGAAATGGGGATACAACTTCACACTCGAAGAAGGTCTTTGTTTTGATCGAGATCCATGAGTTCTACCTCGTCCGGCTTATGTACCGAAAGGAAAACCCGACAATTATTATGGCTACAAAAGGGGTCTAGGCTATGTCTCTTCATCCGATGATGAATGTTGCTGGCAATTCATCGACCGATTAGAGAATAAGGATGGATACTCATCTGATTCTTCAAATTAGGACTCCCATGTAAGTCTTCTAGAAATGTTCAAAAGTCTGATGACAAATATGGCCACGGTCGATCCCACCACAAATAAGGAGGACGATCAATTGCTAACTTAGGAAGATCCTTGGATCCATCACCTAAATATCCAATATTATGATAGATTCGAACAAAGAGAACCTCCCACCAGACGAGAGTGGTTCAGGTGAACATGGGCGACGAAGCGAATCCGAAGCCCATATTCGTTAGCGATAGTCTTCCACCAGATGAGAAGGAAGAGTTGATTACCCTCATCACGAAATACATAGATATTTTTTCCTGGAATTACGAAGATATACCAGGACTTGATCCAAATGTGGCAATGCATCGCTTTAACATTAAAGCGAAAGCCAAACCTGTCAAGCAACAGCAAAGACAGTTTTACCTACAAATTATGGAAGCGATTGAGTCTGAAGTTAAAAATCTGATCGACTCGGGTTTTACCAGGGAGGAACAACATCCCGACTGACTAGCAAACATTGTCCCAGTCCTTAAAAAGAACGAAAAAAATTAGGATTTGCATCGACTTCAGAGACTTAAACACCGCTTGCCCAAAAGATGATTTCCCACTTCTGATCACGGATGTCATCATCGACAACACGTGCGGATTCAAGATAATGTCCTTTATGGATGGATTTTCACATTACAATCAAATCAAGATGTACCCAAATGATGAAAAGCATACCGCTTTCAAAATGCTCCTTGGTGTTTTCTGCTACGCAGTCATGCCTTTTGGCTTGAAGAACGTGGGTGCTATATATTAATGGGCAATGACGAAGATTTTCCAGGAACACATCCGAAAAACCGTTGAGTGCTATTATAGGTGTTAAAAATTACCTATAGGTTCCCACACACAGCTCGAGACGGAAAGAAGATGATGGATATCATTATCTAAGTCAGAAGATTATCTAACATCGACAAGCGAATGAAGCGAGTCGACGAAGCGTACGAGATAACGGGACGGCAGAATAGCGAAGAAACGGTCCAATCGGGAATTACATTTCACTCATGAAAGGTGAAGTACCACTCGTATCTCATCCGCTCCACATACGATTCACCCATGGAAGGTTGTAGATCTTTTTCTTCGACTTTCCGATGCATTTTGAATCGCGTCATTCCGAGATCGGACCAATGAATTATGGCGAAAACAGTCAAAAAGAGGAAAACGACGTCTTGGCCTTGGTCGAGAAGGTCTAGGCCCGGACTGTCCAGAAATACTGCGGACTATCCAGAACTACTTTAGACTGTCCAGAACTACACCGGACTGTCCAGAATCACCGTGGACTATCTAGAACTGCTCCGGACTGTCCAGAACTACTGAGAACTATCCAAAACTTCTCTGGACTGTCCAGAACTATCACAGACTATCCAGAACTACTCCGGACTGTCTAGAATCATTCCGAACTATCCAGAACCGCTCCGGACTATCCAGAATTGCCCCGGACTGTCCAGAAATGCCGCAGACTGTCCAGAACTGCTCCGGACTATCCAGACTACTGCGAATTATCCAGAACTGAACCGGACTATCCAGAACTACCCCAGACTATCCAAAAATATCACAGGTTGTTCAGAACTGTACCGGACTACCCAAAAATGCTACGGACTGTTCAGAACTGCTCCGGACTATCCATAACCACCCCCGAACTTTCCAGAACCGTCATGGACTGTCCAAAACCATTCCGAACTGTCCAAAACCATTCCGAACTGTCCAGAATTGCCCTGGACTATCCAGAACTAGCTTGGACTGTCCAGAAATGCCGTGGACTATCAAGAACTACTCCGAACTATCCAAAACTACCTCGGAGTATCCAGAAATGCCGCGGACTATCCAAAAATGCTCCGAACTATCCAGAACTACCCCGAACTATCCAGAACTACCGCAGACTATCCAGAACTGCTCTGGACTATCCAGAACTACTCCGGACTGTCCATAACCACTCCGGACTATCCAGAACCACCACAGACTATCCAGAACTGCTCCGATTTTGATCCAGAACCTCCTTAACTGATTTGAGGTTATCTATAAACATGGTTAAGTGGTTACAACTAAAGATAAGATCAAATTGTTCATTCTTATCTGAAAACAGGGCTTCTGAAGCCTATAAATACAGCCCTAGGGCCTTCATTTACATAGATCCGGAATTTTCAAGCCTTGGAGAAGCCCTGTCGGTTGGGAGAGTGAAGGAGCACAAATTTTCAGAGAGGAGAAGGAGATCTTGGCGACTTATTCAGCATAAAGAGGAATAGTTCAAGAGATCTGCATCCGGTTCATCCACTTCCCTCGAGATCGCACCTTGCTATGATTCTCGAGAAGAGTGGGTATCTTACCTTACTGAGATATTCACTTTAGTTTCTTGTCTACTTTGTGAGGCAATAAAACCATTCTTTGGATCTGATCATTTGGTGATCCACGGATAAACCCCGGCACCGGTAAAGATCCCGCGTAAGCAGAAGACCAATAAACGATCTATGTGTGTGTTCTTAGGAAATCTTTCTGTTTCTTTTCATTATAAGGAAAGTCTTATAAAAAGACTTAAATTTTCTTTTATTTTGAATAGTTGTAATGCCTGAAGTTATAATGGACCCAAAACCAATAAAACTACTTTCCGATGTGAACACGTTAGCGACCATAGTGGGAGCTAATAGCCTCGCTACCGAGGCTATCATGTCGCAACTGCTGATCAAGATCCTGGTGAATGAAGAGGTCGAACATGAATTCGATCAACAGAAGTTCAAGGAGTACGTCTCCTCCTCCTCCTCTAGATCCTCTTCTCCCTGTAAGCACAGGAAGACCACTTCCTTGAGGATGGTTTGTTGGTCTTCAGATCTAAAGACTCGGGGTGATAATCTTCACCTAAGTGCTGTGGCAGGCTCCTCTCTAACCTCTAAGAAAGCTGGATCTAACATTTGTGATAACTCCTCAAAGGTTAAGGAGTTACCCGTCGAAGGCGCACCAGTGATGACGAAGAGGGCTCACCAGAGGCGTCGCCAACGTCTTTCCCGCCAATTCGCCAAAGCTTTGGAACAGGTGGATGGACTCTGCTACCAAGCGAATCTAGAGTTCAGAAAGCACCAAGTAGCTAGGCCGTCACCACAACAAGTATAGGGATCCTCCTCCCAACCGTCGGCTAACAAATGTGTTCATGTCAAACGAACCCATTCTACTCTCGAGGAGCACATCCAGAAGCGTCGCGCACTTCTTGCGCATGCCCGGACCCTTGTGCGAAAAGCACAAGAGTTGCAAAAAGAAGAGATGGTCAAAGAGCTACCAAGACCTAAGCAGGTTTGGGTACCGAAGGCCAGTGCTACTTCCAAGGCTGCTACCTAGCCTTCATCAATGTCAAATCTCGTTCCTCTTGCTCCTGCACCTCCGGTGAATCCCTATGGCAGTGTGGATCTCTCCAAATTCAGGATTCTGTTGAAGGATCGCTTGGGTCCTCTACATAAAGATCGAGGCAAAAATCTTGTCAAAAAACACTTGGGATAAGCGAATGAATCCCGAGCGACTCTTCAAACTGGGGGTCATACACGACCTCCCAACAAGACTATTCATGTGACCTCCCACTTGGGGGTGCGCATAGAAAACCAGGAGCCTGTTAGGGTTTCACCCCCACAAAGGTGTAATTCCAAATGAGTGACTCCTGCGAACGCCAACAAGGAGTTATCTAATCAGATGAAGACGCGTCTGACAGACGATATCGTTATACCAGAAAGAACAAGTGAAAAATTGATAGGTTGCTCTGGCTACAACACCGACGAGTTATACTATCAGACTAGGGGTGAGTCTCGAAAGAGAAATACTCCAGAAACAGACTCTCACTGTCCTTGTGAGAGATTGATTAGGGTAGTATTATCAGGATGTAGCTGCCCTAAGACTGCTCCACGAAGGGTCTCGGTATTCAAGAGGATCTCTACTGAAACATCCAAACCTAAACTAAGGTGCTTTCGCAAAAGATCAGTCGGTCAGGATGGCGAACTTCCAGAAGTCACCATCAACATGGTCAATAAGGAAAAGTCTACACGACACTTTAGTCCCGAACTTTTCCCGGAGGTATCCCGGCGCATAACTCAGCTACGGTCCGGAACTATCAAACTAAGGGATTATCGGATAATTCAGAGAGGGCATTCCTCAGATGATGAAATATCAGATGCAAACTCTACAATCGCTTATGATAATACGATGTCTAGTGTGGGACGGACTCGAGAGGCATTCATGATCACTACTGAGCAGATGACTCAGCTCCTTCAAGAAGCCTTAGCTAAAAAGAAGGAGGATTTCAAAATCGAGATGGAGATGGCCATACAATGGGTCAAAGTTTTACATGCCTAGCAGCTCCAAGAGTTGTCAAATCAGTACGGTGAATCTAGTCATCACTACACTACCAATCAGGTAGATAGCGATTCACAAGTGGAGGAGAATATCAATGCTGATTCTCCACCTGATGATAAAAATGTTAAGGATGGCCTCAACACTGGGGTGGCCTCACCAACAATACCAACACAGGGGGGTGGCCCCATCATTCCTCTCGAAAATCATCCAAAGCATGATACAGACGAGGATGAAAAGATGAAAGACCTCGAGAGCAAAATCAACGCTCTGATGTCTGCTCAAGAGGTGAAGAAGACCGGTATTCCGTGTCCTTACCCGAGAGTGGGAGTCGATCCCGTACCCAGTGAAGTTTAACCTGATTAACTTCACGTCGTTCGACGAGAAGGGCTCACCCACTTAACATTTGATCTATTTCAAGTCCCACTTGGGCATGATTTCTGGCAATAAAGCGTTGATGGTTCGATCATTCATGGGCATCCTTCACGGAGCTGCCTTCGATTGGTACCACCGTCTCAAGCCTGGAAACGTCAACAGCAGGGATGACATGGAAAGCTCATTTCTCGGTAATTTCTTTGATGATCACACTGAGGTATCAATCAAGATGCTCTTTGAGGAGAAACAGGAAGACGAAGAGACGGTTGACGACTTCATCAAGCGCTTTCGAAATAAGAAGATGAATTATCAAGATCCAGTCACAGAGGACTTCATCCTCCAAACCTATCATAACAACCTATCCATTGATATCTTGGAAGTTATGGGAGTAGCACTATCCAAGACTTGGAGAGAGTTGAAGGTGTATGGAGAGCAAGCCGAACGCTTCCTCAGAAGGAAGAAAGCCGAGAGAAGCCAACCAACTGCTAACCCTCCAAAATAAAACTTTGCCTCCGTGGAAAGGGAAAGGCACCTCGTAAGGACCATGAATTTTGATACTAGTTAAAATAATTTTTTAGTATTTTAAAATATTTAATTATGATTTTTGAAAGAGTAATTGTATTTTTCTTGAATTTCTACAATTTTCCATGATTTAAAGTATAAGTTTTATATTTATTTAAATAATATTAAAATATATAAATTAATTTTATGTGGTAAAAATTTATGAAATTTATCTGTTGCGTTATCGATACTGTTACATGTCATTTTGAATAATACATTGTATTATTCTTATTATTACGTATATTTTCATATAATATGTTGTATTATTAATTATGTATTATTTGTATAATTTGCTGTATTATTTTTACTGTTACATATTATCTGACGTATTAGTATAGCTGGTACGTTTTACTGTGTATATAATTATCCCATAATTGTTTAATTTTAAATATAAGTAAATATATTTTAATTATTAATTATTCTCGTTTAATTGTACAATATGGGTATATTTCGACTATTTTGTATCAACTATTGTATTAGCACAAAATGTACGTTTTTTTTTGTAGATAATTATTCTATAATTAGTTTAATTTTTAAGTACCCGTAATTATTTATTTTAATTATTTTGGTTTAATTCCCAAACCCTAACCCTAATTATAATCCTATATATATATATATATATATATATAACACCCTCTCTCTCCTGTTCAAGAAATTCCGCCGCCGCCACTCATCATCTCTCTCTCTCTTCCTTCATCTCCCTCCTCCGACAACCCTCGCCACCGTGCCAGCTACCGCAACCGAACCCAGCTCCGGCCAAGTCCCTAGTCACCGTGATCCCGCTCGCCGCTGTTGGCCTCCCCCACACCCCTGTTCACTGCTCTGACCACCGCATCTCCTCAGATCAACGCCGCCGCCCGTCTACAAGCTCCTCTCCCCCGTCTCCTCGAGCCTGAGCTCAGCCACCTGCTCGCCCAGCTCCACAAAGCCTCCGACAGCGCCCCACTTTCCTATCCACCACCGAGGTCAACCGCTAGCAGTCCCCTCGTCGCCGACGACCACCGTCATGCCAACCCCCAGATCCACTCGAGCTCGCCTCCTCCAAGCCGCTGCTCGAAGCCCGACCGCCCAGGTCCAGCCTCGCCCTTGCTTCGAATTCAGCCCGTCGTTGCCTCCCTCCAGTCAACAGCTTCCCTCGCCGCTGTCCTCCATTGTGGTCTCTCCTCATTGTCCCCAGCCCCCCGTTGCGCGTGTTGCCGACTCAGTGAGCAGAGGCAACTGCCGCCTCCTTCAGATCTGTCGTACCGCATCCATACTCGTCATCAGACCCCTTGGTCTCGCAAGCAAGATCTTGATGTTCTTTGACTAGTATTTCCAATTTTTAGATATATTATGAATTAATGCTTCGATTAGACTGTGATTTGATTATGCTACAGTATGAAGATTTTGATAACTACGTGGGTTTGTTGATGGTTGATATTAGGATAAGTAATTTAAAGGAATAAATATTTTGTGTAAAAGTGGTTATTTTGAGATGTTTTAGAATTATTATGATGAGAAAAGAGATTGTTTGGAAAATGAGTTGGTTTTGAATAATTATTAAAATAGATGATTTAAAATAATTTATTTTGGAAAAACAAGTTATTTTGAATTGTTAAATTATTTTGAGAAAAGATTATTTTAGAATAATTATTATGAATTAAAAGAATTTATTTCGGTAGAAGAATCATTTCTGGATAATTATAATAATTTTTAAAAGAAATTATTTTGGAAAAGGAAATATTTCTAAATTATGTAGACTCTGTTTATGATTTATAATTCTTAATCTTGATTATCTGATATGTTACGATATTATTACACTTGATTAATTGCATTGATTGTTCCTGGCTATGTTTGAGAACCTTAGTAGTTCATGACTTAGTAGCCTCGTGCGTCATGAACGGACTTAGTGACATGTGTGTGTGAGTTGACTAAGTTTAGGTGGTGAACTCGAGTTTCAATGAGGATTATGATTGATTTAGAAAATACAAGAGAGTTGGCATGGGAAAGTCTATGTTCATGTGATCGGATAAGGCTGTTGATGTATCTTCCAGGCCTCCCCATAATCCAGTGTAGCTTGGGGTTGGTTTGTTGGGTCAAAGTGGATCCGGTGTAGCCACTTTGTTCCGTGAGCTTGATATTCACCTGATTCTTGCTTGAGTTCGAACCAGGCCGGAATCGGATTGCGTGTAGCCCTCTGATCGATCTAGTGTAGCGGCATATTGGGTGCACGTAGAGGATTTATGAACAGTCAGTTATCCGATGATATGAGCGTTGACTCTATGTGAGATGTGGTCCAGTGAGTTGAGATAAGATGGCTAGTTACATGACCTTGATTCTTAGCTAAGTATGATTCTTGTGAGATAGGCCAGTTGTGTTTATTTTCATACATAGATCGGGATTAATATTTAATTATCTACAATTTGAGACATATGGTATATACATGAGGGTTTCCTTGTTTGGATTATTTCGCTCGACGTACTACGTCTCGAGTTGTAGGTATTTAAGTATTAATTCCATCTATTGTATGCCTTGTTACTTGGATGATTAGACTGATCGCTAGCTACATGATCTCGTTACCTGATCGATTTTAGATGCTTTATGTTATCATGATTTAGTAGTGTTTTCATGTTGATTTGTGGATTTCAGTTGTACGTTCTTTTGTTGTTTCTATTATCGTATCGTTTTTCGCATTGGATTTTCGTTCGTTATATTTTCTTTGTGGGGTCGGGTCTTGTCGTGTGGCATACACGCTGACGTACACTTGTTTTCTCTGGTGTATGTCAGACTTAGAGGAAGAACAGGTTCAGCTGGGAGATCGACAGGAGCCGGAGGATTCTCAGCAGGAGTGCCTTGTAGATGGAGCAGAAGAAGGAGTCGAAGCCTATTCCTTGATAGTTCCAGTTTACTTTTGTAGTTCTTTATTTTTCCATTGATCGATGTATTTTTGTATCTCTTCAGCATTCATTTGTTCAGTTTTGTATAATGGCACGTTTGACCTATATTATTATGTCTCAGATGTTATCCCATTTGTGATATGATATTTTTATTCTGAGTTTGTTTATTATATTCTTGCTGATTGTGATCGGGGACCTGTGACTTTGTATTGTATTTATTTCTAGATGCTTAGCGTATTAGATTGAGAAGAAGAGGTCTAGCATTTATCTCTCCTCAGTCTAATACGTCGCAGACTTGTTCACATTCCGATTCCCGAGTATTTTGGGAAGCAGGGCATGACACACCTGCACCAGCTGTTGATGTTAATCAGACGTTACAGTAATAACCCGGGAGACAGCAAAAGACTTTGGATTCGAGACTCTAAAAAGAGAACTCCTTCAAGTATGAAGACATTCCGGCCATTTTTGAACCCCTCCTCGAAAACAATAAGATCAAGTTGCCACCTATCACAAATCAGGAGGAAGCTAATAATACTTCGGATCCAAAGTACTGTGCGTACCATAGGAGGATCCTTCATCCACTAAGGCTAATTTTGTCCTCAAGAATAACATCCAAATCTTAGTTGAAGCTGGCGTCATAACACTAAATTAATCCGAATCAAGACTTCGAAGAGTATACGAGTATAAACTGCTTCTCAATCCTCTATCAGGTGTATAAGGTTAAACTGTATACTCCAACAGGTATATGAGTCTAAGATTTTTCCTACCTTTGACGGAAAGTTCCTGGAGAATATTATATTCTTAAGGATAACCCAAACATGCGATTAAGGATAATGTGCTCCTCATTGGACCCAGTTTCGCAAAGAAAAATGAGGGTGGATAATTCATGTAATGGGAAGTTCCTGGAAGAATGTTACATATAATATTCTTAGGGATAACCCGGTCATTACAAACAAAGTGATAAACACTAAACTCCCACTGTTAAAGTCCTAACATACCACTAGAAATTTTAATTCGAACGGTCTATTGCGATTGTCAAATCCCCTTCGTGTCAAGATCTCATCGTTTGACATCACAAACACCCACCGAGTGATTTGTACAAGTCAACACTTACACTGTGATTTATACTTTCACTTCCACTTGGTTAAACCTTTAAACAGTTTGGACCACAACCAAAATCCCCTCTACATTTTTTCATGAATGAGAGGTCCACAAATTGAACGATCAAACTTTTAAACAGTTAGGATCTCTCAAACCCCCATTTGGTCAAACATTCCTACAGTTAGGGTCAAAGCCAAAATCTCCTCTCGATTCCTTCCATGAATGAGAGGTCTACTTTCAAATTAAGTGATCAAACCTTCCTACAGTTAGGATCACCTCAAACTCCCGCTTGGTCAAACATTCCTACATTTAGGGCCAAAACCACAATTCACTCTCGATAAACGAGAAATTCACCTTTAGTTCGGTAATCAAATCTTCCGATAGTTAGGATTATCCGAATCTTTTTTATTCTCAGAGTGGAGATCCTACTCTTAGTTTCACTCTTCAGATTCTCGAAGTGGAGATCCCACTTTGAGTTTCCTTTATAACTGGAGATAGAATATACTATTCTTCTTATCCAGCATCGGGTTCGTCTTTGCCTCAAGAGAAGACACTACTTTTCAACTCCCAAAATCCGCACCTCACACGTACAGGGATTTTATCCCTAATTCTAAGAAGGGATAAATCAACACCTAGCACACGTTGTCGGTTTAGTTTTTCATCGATTGAAGAAGATATCAGAATCCAAGTCTGGGGACTTTTATCCCGAAGTCTAAGTAGGGATAAGTCAGCGCCTAACGCGTGTTGTCGGGTAGTCTATTCCCGTGAAAAAGATGAAGTATATGTATTCAATCTCGTAGCACTAAAAGAGTTAACTCTTTTGGCACAACATTACATGCAGAACAGACTTAAAAATTCTGCATGATAGCCCGACTCAAACGGTAGTCGGTAAAGGCTCATCAAACCCGTTGATGGCTGAGGGTTTATCAAAAATCCTATAAAGATAAGAGTTATTGACACACCAGCTTCATTAGTTGGTCTCATGACTTGAGCATCCAACAAACTTCAGGATAAGATCCATACCTACAGACAAAACAACTTT
Organism: Asparagus kiusianus; assembly: GCA_022839385.1. Classification (NCBI taxonomy): domain Eukaryota; kingdom Viridiplantae; phylum Streptophyta; class Magnoliopsida; order Asparagales; family Asparagaceae; genus Asparagus; species Asparagus kiusianus. The sequence goes on from BQKN01061780.1 coordinate 21,722, forward strand.
AATAGTTGGTCCTGCAGCCCGACATTTGGGACCGCCACGCTCCACGCGTTCTGATGAGAGTTAGCCTCAAGTCAACTCCAGTAAACGTGTTGTGACTAAAGTCAACACCAGTCAACACGTTGCAATGAAAGTCAACGCCAGTCAACACGTAGCCTTAGGTAAACATCGGTCAACATGTTACAATGAAGGTCAACGCTGGTCAAAGCGCAGCCTTGGGTCAATGTTGGTCAACGCGTTGCAATGAAGGTCAACTCTGGTCAACGCATTGCGATGAAGGTCAATGCATCGATAAATTTTAGCCAAAACAAGGCTCGGATCAATTCCAGAACAAAGGATGATCCTAGGGAGTTAATCGTAATTCAGATACGAACCTCTGACGAAGATAATCAGTTCAATGTTGACTTAACGACACGAGCTAAAATCAAGATCAACACATAGGTTTCAATTAGAGACTTCGACAACGGTCAAACGATAAACGCAGCACCGGAAGAATTTTAGCTATTCAACAAAATACTGAATAGATTGAGAATTAAAAAAGTCAAGAACTAAAGCCAATTGTAGGTCCTTTTACACCGACTAAAGGTTGGATCTATCATATCCAAAGTATTCTAGACTCTTCTATAAACGAAATGAGATTGAAACACTTTAGAGGGGGTATCTATATGCGTCAAAAATTGCTTATAGGTTCCCGTACACAGCTCGAGACAAAGGGAAGATAATGAACATCATTATCTGAGTCAAAGAAGATTATTTGACATCGACAAATGGATGAAGTGAGTTGAGAAGTGTACGAGATAACGGGACGGCAGAATAGCAAAGAAATGGTCCAATCGGGAATTATATTTCACTCACGAAAGGCGAAGCGCCACTCGTGTCTCGTCTGCTCCATATATGATTCACCTATAGAAGTTTGTAGATATTTTCTTCGGCTTTCCAATGTATTTTGAATCACATCATTCCGAGATCGGACCAAGGAATTATGGCGAAAACAGTCAAAAAGGGGAAAACGATGTCTTGGCCTTGGCCGAGACGGTATAGGCCCGGATTGTCCAGAAATGTCGTGGGCTATCCAGAACTGCTCTGGACTATCTAGAACTACTCTGGACTATCCAGAATTGCCACGGACTATCCAGAACTACTCCGGACTATCCAGAACTACCGCGGATTATCCAGAATTGCTCCAGACTATCCAGAATTGCCCCGGACTATCCAGAACCACCATGGGCTGTCCAGAACTGCTCCTGACTATCCAGAACCACTCCAAACTGTCAAGAACCATTTTAGACTATCCAAAATTACCCCGAACTATCTAGAAATACCATAGATTGTCCAGAACTGCTCCGGACTGTCCAAAACTACCGTGGACTGTCCACAACTGCTCTGGACTGTCCAGAACTGCCCCGGATTGTCCAGGAATATCGCAGACTATTCAGAACTGCTCCGGACTGTCCAAAACTACTATGGACTATCCAGAACTACTCCGGACTATCCAGAACAGCCCCGGACTGTCCATAAATATCACGGATTGTTTAGAACTTCTCCAAACTGTCTAGAACTGCCGCAGACTGTCCAGAAATGTTCCAGATTGTCCAAAACTATCATAAACTATCCAGAACCACCATGGACTATCTAGAATTGTTCCAGACTATCTAGAACCATTCTAGATTGTCCAGATTGCCCCGAACTATTCAGAACTAGCCCGGACTGTCCAGAAATATCATGGACTATCCAGAACTGCTCCGGACTGTCCAGAACTACCCCGGACTATCCAAAAATATCGCGAACTGTCCACAACTACTCTAGACTATCTAGAACTACCCTGGACTATCCAGAACCTCCGTAGACTATCCAAAACTACTCCAGACTGTCCAGAACTGCTCCTGATTTTCCAGAACCGCTTCGGACTGTCCAGAACCACCGCGGACTATCCAAAACTGCTCCGATTTTGATCGAGAATCTTCCCAATTGATTTAAGGTTATCTATAAACATGGTTAAGTGGTTACAACTGAAGATAAGATCAATCATTCGTTCTTTTCCGAAAACAGGGCTTCTGAAGCATATGAATACAGTCCTAGGGCCATTATTTGCACAGATCCAGAATTTTAAAGCCTTAGCGAAGACCTGTTGATTAGGAGAGTGAAGGAGCACAAATTTTCAGAGAGGAGAAGGAGATCTCAGTGACTTATTCAGCATAAAGAGGAATAGTTTGAGAGATCTACATCCGGTTCATCCACTTCCCTCGAGATCGCACCTTGTTGTGATTCTCGAGAAGAGTGGGTATCTCACCTTACTGAGATATTCTCTTTAGTTTCTTGTCTCTTTTGTGAGGCAACGAAACCGTTCTTTAGATTTGATCATTTGGTGGTCCACGGATAAACTCTGACACCGACAAAGATCCCGCGTAAGCAGAAGACTAATAAACGATCTCTGCGTGTGTTCTCATGAAATCTTTCTGTTTCTTTTCATTATAAGGAAAGTCATATAAAAAGACTTAATTTTTCTTTTATTTTAAATCGTTGTAACGTCTGAAGTTGTAATAGATTCGAAAGCAATGAAACTAATTTTCGACGTGAACAACTATGTTGATGATTTGGTCGTGAAAGTTGCAGCAAAGACGATCACATTAAAGACTTGAAGATGATGTTCGATCTCATGCAGAGTTACTAATTGAAGATGAACCCTACCAAATCCTTCCTGGAAATGTCTAGCGGTAAATTCCTCGGATTCGTCATCACCACTAAGTGTATCTACATCGATCTTGATAAAGTGAAGGCGATACATGAGTTATAACCCCCGAGAAACCTCAAAGAGCTCAGATGACTACAAGGACGATTGACTTATATCTGTCGGTTAATCTCAAACATGTCCGGGAAATGCCAACCATTCTCCAAACTTACGAAGAAGGGAATGCCATTTATTTGGGATGACACCTATCAGAAGGCCTTTGAACATATCAAAGCATATCTGGTGAATTCTCCTGTCCTCGTTGCACCGAAGTTAGGTAAACAATTTTTGATTTACGTCAAAATGATGAACCACTCGTTAAGTGTTTTACTCACACAAGATGATGACAACAGTCACAAATAGGCAATATATTATCTGAGTTGAACTTTGATAGGTGCTGAGTCTCAATATCCAATGATCAAGAAGGAGTGCCTCGCTTTGGTATTCGTAATTCAGAAAATGCGACACTACCTGGTTGGACAGACGATCTACGTTATTTTCAATATCAACCCAATCCGGGTATTCATGACGCAACCGGCTTTAATGAATTGGCAGTTAACGAGATGGGCCCTACTCTTATCCTAATATGATCTACACTTCAAGCAACAAAAGTCAGTCAAAGGGCAAGCGGTTTGTGGTCTTCTAGCAGCTAACCCTGCGAAGGATACAACCAAGTTATATGAAGGTTTGCCAGATGAAACTCATGAAGTCAACATTACCTCTCATCAGTAGGTGTGGCAATTATACTTCGATGGTGTTTCCTGAGCAACGAATGTGGCGAGCACTCCCAAAAGTTCGAAGATATCCTTAGTAGTTGGAGTTGCCTTAGTTTTCCCGGAGAAACATGTGATGCCTCGAGCCTATTCACTCACCAAGCCGTATTCTAATAATTTAGCTGAATATAATGCGCTGCTCATTAGGCTCAGTTTCGCCAAAGTGCTGGGGGTCAAATATCTCAAAGCTTTTGGTAATTTTTACTGATAGTCAACCAAATTCGAAGAGAATATGAAGTCAGAAATTAAGACCTGATACCATACCACAAGGCGGCCATCGAGATAGCAAACTCGTTCAAAAAATTCTTTATCGATTATATTCTACGTCTCCAGAACGCATATGCAGATGCACTGGCGGCATTAGCGATATCTCTGGTACAGCCTCCCAAGATGGAACAACTTGTTACAGTGAGAACTCGCTAACATTTTATACCAGATTGTGCTTTGGACATCAAAGAAGAGCACTCGACCAGAATTGAACTCGAGCCTCAAGATTGACGTTTCCCTATTATTGATTATGCCTTGTAGGGTATTTTACCAGAAGACATAAAAGAAAGAGACTCGGTCCGACAAAGAGCATCGAGATTCTATTATAACATGGCGATCCAGACGTTGTATCGTCACGCATACGACGGTTTGCTACTCCGATACCTTTCGACCAAAGAAGCAGAGGAGGCTCTCAAAGAAGTGCATGATTGAACCTGTGATGCACATCAATCCGGTCTTAAACTTTATGATTGACTCAGAAAAATGAGATATTATTGGCTAACCATGGTCAAGGACGTAGTTGATTACGGCCGACGGTGCCACACATGTCAAGTACATGCAAATTACATGCACCAACTCCCAGAGCACTTGCACCCTTCGACCACTTTATGACCATTCGAGACATGGGAAATAGATATCGTTGGTCCTATTTTTCTATCGTCAGCCAAAGATGACCACTTCTGTAATGACCATAAAATTTTAATATTAGTTAAAATAAATTTTTAGTATTTTAAAATATTTAATTATGATTTTTAAAAGAGTATTTGTATTTTTCTTGATTTTCTAGAATTTCTATGATTTAAAAATCTGATTATATAGTTATTTAAATGGTTTTGATATTTATAAATTAATTTAGTGCAATAAAAATTTTTGGGATTTATCCGTTGTGTTAATGATACTATTACGTATTATTTTAAATAATACGTCGTATTATTATTACTATTACGTATTAATTCTTATATTATATTGAATCATTAATTACGTATTATTTGTGTAAATTATTGTACTATTACGTATTATTGGTCGTATTAGTACAACTGGTACGTTTTATCGTGTAGATAATTGTCACATAATTATTTGATTTTTAAATATAAGTAAATATATTTTTATTATTAATTATTTTCGTTTAATTGTACAATACGGGTGTATTTTCGACAGTTTCATATCAACTATTGTATTAGCTCAAAATGTAAGTTTTTATTTGTAGATAATTATTATGTAATTAGTTTAATTTTTAAGTACTCGAAATTATTTATTTTAAATATTTTCGTTTAAATACCTGAACCCATTTGAAAATAACCCCAGATTTTTGTTTCCCGCGTCAAACCCCCATCAGCTACCCCTCATCACGTTCTCTCCCTCTTCTTTTCTTTTCAAAGAAAACGGCACCGCAAAATGAGACTAAGCAGCTCAACATCAATCACATTTTAATTTTTTAATATTAAAATTTTCCTATTTAAACCCCCTCAGCCTATCTCTCTCCTTCGTACTCACTCTCTCTCTCTCCTTCTCTCTCTTTATTTCTCTCTCTCTCTCTCTCCGACGAGCTCGAGCTCGAGTTCCAGTCCGCCCGCCGCTCCTGCTCCGACCGTCGCCTGCTCCGACGAAACCGACCGCCGACCCCGCGCCGCTCACCCTCCTCCGCCGCCTCGCCGTGACCTCCTGCAGCACCGCCCCCTGTTCTCAGATCCAGCCGCCGCTCACCCTCGCCGCCTCCCCCGCAGCCTGTCCTCCTCCGCTCGCCGTTCTGCCCCTGACCCGCCGCTGCTCTGAACCAAGCCCCCTGCTCCTTCCCCGCTGTCCCCCGTCAGCCGCTCCTGCGCCCAGCCCTCTCTCTGTCGTCGGCGAACTCCAACAGCCGTCGTCGCTCAACATCCCCTCTCCCGCTGTCCCAAACAGCCCCTCGTCCACCACGCCGGCGCTCAACTCCGACGTCGCCCTCAACCAGACAGTCGAGCTCGCTCAACTCCCCAAATCCGAGTCCATTCGTGCCGAGCAGTTCCTCGTCGTTCTTCGCTAACCGCGGACCCGTAG